>CAHIKZ030000114.1:325000-497500 GCA_903632075.3 Acanthosepion pharaonis
AAAAACATCACAATAATCAATACCTTCATTATGTTAATGGAACTGATAGACAATTTAAATGTTGGCTGAAATTTGAACATGAAGTATTATCATTGTTCTGTGTTTAGACTAGTATCTTCATCATTTTTGTTTTGATTACTACATTTCAGCCAATGTAATCTCTGGCCTTTTTAGTATTATATGAACTTTTGGGATGAAGTATTGTCATTACTCCATGCTTCATTTGGATTACTATTTTCATTTTTGTTTTGATCTCTTTCTTTTGCATTCATCAGTCCTCAAAATGTTCTTCTGAAATGAAGTATTGTTATTATTCTAGATATTTAGACTAATATCTTAATCTTTATTGTTTGAAATGTTATATTTCCATTGGTGTGATCTTTAACCTTTCCTTTGTTTCTATTACATTTGATAATTTTTTTAAGCAGTTTTTGATGGAACTTTTGGTAACATGCTAATTTTACAAAATTTCTGCAACACAAAATTACAATTATAGAATGAATCTTTGTTACTTATTTTTGTGATTTGGTTTAATTGTAATTGTAATGAATGTTAATAAAATAAGAACAATTGTGAATCCTATAAAGACATTGAAAGTTATCAAATGTGATATAGAAAGCTGAATGGTGCACCAGTTAAAATATAAGGATTGAAGCAATCAAACGTCCAAATTATTAACTGAATAATGATAAACTGTATAACTGTTTTAACCTAGGGAAGTTTACTGAATAGAATAATCACACAAAGGTTGGTAATGAATAATAATACTTACGACAAGAACAACACATATAAGATTCGTCAGCAGCATGTAGAAGTAGTCAACTGAAATCTACAATGAATCTCCAACTGCAGACCAACATACTGTATTTATGTGAATGGAGACATACTCCTCATTATCCATATGTATGCTACAGCAATAATTATTATAGCCATTACTGCAAGTGATATCATTGCATTGTTATTGTCTTATCTCTGCCTTTCTTATTTATTGTATCTTTATTCTCATCATTACTATTATTACTGACATGATATCTGTCAAAAATGATTGGTGTGTAATGAGCCTCAATAAAAATATATAAACAAATATAAAAAAAAGTTAAAATAAGGCATTTGGGCTTTCCTTTAAAAACCTTGTCGCTTTCTTTCTCTTCTCTCAACTAACAAGAAGGCAATGCTCAAATAAAAATAATAATAATAATAAGAAGAAAACTGAACCCAGCCCCAAAATGCTTAAGTTTGCAGGATCAGAGCTTACTTATTTGGGATCAGGGAAACTCCACGCATAACTTCCATTATAAAAAAAAAAATGAAAAAGAAAGGAATGCTGGAAAATAAAATAATTTTGGCCAAAAAAATTATCACAAGGAGATCTTTGATGTTAGCCAAAACGAACGTTCATGCCACATTCTCAGAGACTGGTCAAAAGGATATAAGCTGACATCTTTGAGCTAGAAGCAGAACAGATGGTGAGAGTGACAACAAAAAAGCACTAATTTGGAGAAACCAATCATGCATGACCTGTGAAGAAGTAGTTAAGAGGTCATCTGCTAATTATATTTCTACCCTGCCTAGGGCTGTGAAAAACACAGTAGATTGACACTAACCTATTTCTAATATTACTACTACCCCCATTATGGTCTGATTAAAAACTACCACCTCTAAACTTTCTACAAGCACACTACCAATATCTGCCTTATTAATGGACATTTTACTATACTGAATATCAAAGGACCTACTCATCACTCTAAATCAAATAAATAAAAATATATTATTTATTTTATACTCTTCTAAAGTTTCTAATAAAGAAAATCCAATGAACTTGCCACAAGTGCTTCTGCCTAGGATATCTGTATATTCTGCCTAGAATCAGGGTTGTTCTATAGCTCTCACTTCCACTGCCTCAGATCAGCATGCAGAATTTTTGCCTAGGACTGTGTTGCTACCTCACCCTCATCCTAGAATTAGAATGTAGTATCTGTGCACTCAGATCAAAGTGCCAATCATACTTGAGATTAGAGCATTGTGTGGGACACTTCATGTGAAATGTTGTATATACACACACACACACACACACACAAATATATATATATATAAGTATTAATGTGGATAAATCAAATAACTAGATATTAGTAACTGTATATATGTACATTAGCATGTATACACAGGTAAGTGAATAAATATTTACTCAATTGAAGGTGTAAGCAAAACAGTGCTCAATGTGGTTAAAAGTATATATTAATAAATATATGTACACCTATGTTCAAAGTGCAACTTAAAGTTTCATTGTCCTATCAACTCATCAGGCACAAATTATTACTTTTGATTAAAATGCTGGGTCTCATGGGAGGAACACTAAATTAAACGCAAATTCAAAGCTCAAATTTAATATAAACTTAATATAATATTGGGGGATAAATACAGAATTCAGAGTATAGATAGGGGGTTATTGTAAATGAAGAAAAAAAAATCAGGTAAGCTTAAAGTTTAAAAGAGGAACACCAGGTAACTCATTAAGTAATAATAGACATGAAAATGGTTAAGGGAGGTAATTAATATGTAACCTAAAATGTGAGAAAGAAAGTTTATTTGGGCAGCAGTTTCATTTATACAGATTTGGTTAATGACCAACAAAAGTTCTTTAATAAGGATGTTTTATTTATTTTTTCCTATATTTTGGATCATTTTTCCTGGTTTCTGGTACATATTTGTAGTTAATCCAGAATCTATGCTCAGTCTATTCATTTTCTTTTATTAAATGTTCACTTAATACAGATTCTAAGAGCCACACATGGTAGAGGGTTAATGAGTGCAGTTGTTGTATGGATGCAAGAGAAGGAAGTAAGTTCAGATTATGAGGATATATATCATATCTATCTAATTACCTATACTCATCTATCTTCAGGAGTGACTGAAATGCAATCAAGTTTACATTTATCCATAGAAATTAGTTTATATGCCAGTATCTCAAGTGCAAGTAAATACCCCAAAGGTACACAGACTTCCTAACATATCCAATGAGTTCATTAAAAATTTGTAGTTAATCCAGAAACTATACTGGAAGCAAACTGCCTGCATGTGGATAGAAAATGAATTCAATAAATACACAAAGCAGTGTAAGACAAGGCTTACCAGACTTATTTAACCTATACATTGAGGCGATTCTGAGAGAATTAGAAGTCCTACCAGGATTCATTATTGGTGTCCAAAATCTTAATAACATAAGATAAGCAAATGCTACAGTGTTGATAGAAGACATGGGAAGGAAACTACAACAACTCCTACAGAAGGAAGTTAAAGAAAGTGAGAAAAAGGGACTAAACATGAATCAAAACATCAAAAGGAACAGCCCAATTACAAATTGGAGATACCAAAGTCAAACAAGTACAACAATTTAAATATATGGGAAGAATTTTATCAGTGGACAGAAAACATGACATCAAAATCTAAAGGTACGTTGGGATAGTGAAAAATATCTTCCTAAAGCTAAGCAAAGTATTAAGAAATAGAAAAATTTTATTGGGAACAAAGAAAAGAGTACGGAACTGTTATGAAATATCAGTCCTCCAACATAACTGTGAATGCTAGACCATCTCCTCACAGATGAAGAAGGGACTTGAAGCAATAGAAATATGGTTCTAGATGGACCCACCACTTCTCTAACTGTTTCTTTTCTTGCACTTCCTGCCTCTGGAACTCCCTTCTGATTTCTTGCTTCCCAACAAACTTCAAAAATTTAAATGCAACATTAATTGCCATCTTCTGTCTTCTTGAACTCCATTCTTTTTTTTTTTTTTTTAACCTTTTCTCAATCTTTCTCTTTCACTTTCACTCTATGTAACTCCCTGCAATCTAGTGGCATTATGGTCTTGCTTGAGGTAAAATGATTAAAAAAAAAGAAAGGTTCTTATGTCCATTCCTATGGTTGGGTAAATAATTTAATCTTTTGAGCATAAGAGATGTACTGTTTGTTAGATTTATGAAAATCTTTTTGGAAAATAATTTGTCATAATAATAATACCAGAATCAGTTTTGTTGATTTTTCTCTTTTATTTTTTCTATCCACTTTTATGACAAGGTGTCATGGGATATTCTCTTTGAGTAATTTATTTGGTCCCTTTCCAGCCTTCTAAGTCCATCAGAGATTCACTATAGCCCTGTCAGCCACACCTTTTGGGAACCAGTATATATTGGCATCAGCTTGCTGAAAAAATGTCAGAGTTGACATCCAACCACCTCAAGGGGATTTACTCCTGGTTTTGAATACAGAGATTCTTCTCCTAGATTGGTTATTTAGACAATAGTCTATTTCGCATATTTATATGTCTACCATTCATCTATGCATAGAATATTGTTGTGATATCTGGTCTTGTGCTTCTGTGATATATATTTAGAAATATGTGATCGAGCGGCGCTATATCGAGTTTAATTCCTTACCTCTTCGTCACCGAGACCCGTTGGTACAGTTGGTATGGTGTTTGCCTCCTATCATTCAATTCTCGGTAGTGGATGCGCACTGCTGATGAGTCCCAAATATAGGATGAAACAGCCGTCCAGTGCTTTCTGCATTCTGTTGAGGTTTATTCTAGACTTGATGAATTACTTAATTATGATTTAGAAATTTATGACAAAATCTAAAGAATCTGTAATTTTGTCAGCATTGACCTGGCATCTTAGCTTGTCCCTTTCCCACTACTGTAATGTAGATTCCCTGTACATTTTCTATAAATATATTCATCGTAATCATTCTGATGAGCTTTCTTCTTTGGTATCTTGACTTCACAAATTTAAGCACTACTACACTGGCAGCTAGGTCTAATTATTTCACTGTTGAAATTGCTAGTTATAAATGTAAGTTCTATGTCAATAGTTTCTTCTCCTACACTTCTCACTTGAAACTCTTTTCCATCTTCTGGCTTTCCAGTCAATTACACTTCAAAAATTTAAATGTAATGTCAATTGCTATCTTCTGTCTCCTTGATATTTTATTGTCTTCTCTGTTTCTTTCACTCTCAGTAACCCCTTGTATTTTAGTTGTTTTTATGGCTTTGTTTGGGCTGGAATTATTAAAAAAAAAAAAAAAAATCCAGTCTACTCTGTTATTTATCCCTTGGAAGTGGGAAGAAGAGATGGATTTGTACCTTTTCCAAGGATGTTACTACCTCAGTTGGAATTTGAACTCAGCTTGCTGTTTCTATTTTCTGTGTTATCAACTGTTGAACCAATTTCTTCCTTATTATTTTATTAATGGTGAGCACATGTTTAAACACTGAATGAAAATGTTTTTATTATGGCCATAATTTTTTATCTTTCTTCTTATGCAAAAGATATGATTGTAAGAGAAACAATTTTAGAAGTAAAACATTAAAATCAGATTTGGTGTGAATAAAACTGCTCCTAAAGACTTGCAAGAAATATAAAATAAACATGCACACCCACACACACACATATATTGATACTGATGCATATAATTTTTATGTTGTAATTTTAGTTTGATATACACTACAGACAAAATTTTGGTGACATTCTGCATTTCTTTAAAATGAAATATTTTTGTATTTTTTAAAAGTAAAAGATAAAATTTCATTAACTATAGCATATTTGCTTTTATTTTGGCAAAAAGTAAGCACTTACCTATAAAAAAAATTATCATACAACAGGATCATATTTTTCTGAATCCAATGTCTAGCCTTTTTGGTAATCTCAGAAAGTCTACTGAGGGGTTAATGGTGAAAACAAAATATAATGTTTCTCATAAAAAAATATTCATAATTTAGTAAAGTGTATTGTCGACAGATGCATCCAAATGTGAACTTTATGGTAGTAAGAGGAACTTGGAGAAAGACTAAAAAATAAAAGCAAATACTGTAGTTACTGAGATTTTATCTTTTAATTAAAAAATATGCAAAAATATCTCGTTTTAAGGTGTTTTTTTAAGAAATGCACAGTGGCCCCAAACTTTTTGCTTGTAATGTATATTCAAAGTCAATAATATAATTTAATTTATATGTACTCTTAAAATCAGTATTTATATTATTAAGTAGATATATATAAGCATTTATAAAATAATAGACTAATCTCTAATTAATATAACAATTCTTATCTAAAGTCCTGACAAGTGAGAAATCATGAAATTCTGAGTTGACCTCTAATAAGTATTGTGAACTTATATTATTTCTGATTCAGTAATATATATTTATTTTTATATAGATCATATATCTGGAACCTCATGGCTGAATATTTAGAGAATTATTTTCCTGCATTCACTGTTATGTAATCTGTATTTTATAGATGTTGTACAGACATTATTACATCTGTACATATATTGTAGGTATGTGTGTGTATATATATATATATATATATATACACAGACACATATACACATATTAGTTATATATATAATAGAAGACATAGTCTGCAGGGCTTGCCATTTGAAATCTGGGAAGCAACAAACAATAAAGAATAGTGGGGCTGAAGTATTACTTTTCTAAGAGTGAAGTCTCTCAGAAAATTGATTGGTATGTTCTGAGTTAATATTAACGCTCATAGTCAATTTTCCAAATGACTTTCAGTCAAGTTTATGGCATGTTGACTATAAATCATTATAGAATATCAGATTATTTTACTTTTTCTTAGAATTGTCATCTTTTCATATATTCTCTTCTACAATATCCATTATTTCTGATTCAATAATTATTGGTCTAGAAAATTATCGAACTCTAAATTAGCAGAAATTCTGTTCATCTTGGTCAACATTGAATTATATAATTTTATGTATATCAATTGGTAGCATTATTATATCATTATTTTGTTTTCACTTCATTTATGTGTGTATATATATATATATATATATATATATATATTAAAAAGAAGAGAAAATAAATCCACATTACAACCAAAAATGCTTGTGGCTTCTCTCTTCTTTTTAAAATATACAATTTTCTCTTTGAACCTTTAACCTCTTTCCTATATATATATATATATATATATATATATATATGCACAGATATCTTAAGGATTTGTTTATATTGGTATATATTGAGATTTCTTTTTTTTAATGCCCTAATATTTATGTCAGAAAACATATTTTTCAACTCCAACAATATGCTTGCAAATAATTGGTATTTGATAACAGTCAAGAGTATTTATCCACACACCCATTCATGCAGAATGTAACATAAGGACAACTTTGAAGTGGGCTGGCTTCCCATGTATACATGGAGTGAAGACAAAAATTGCTCCTATCTTCTCAGCACATCTCCTTTTGTGATACCTCAGGCTCCAGGTGACCCTAGATCTCTGCTGAAGGAGAAGTATTGCCTGGAATGATGTGATCATTATATTAAATTATTTGCTTACTGACATTCCATAAGTAAATTGATAACAGTCAAGTAGTATGACTGATTTTATATTTCAGTGTTTTTACTTATGTTATATTGTAAGATGACAAGTGATGAAAGTAAAATGAAAATAGAATTGATTATCCGTGGCTGACATCAGTAGTTACAATGCTGTTGCTGAGGTTTGTCCTAAAAGAATAGCATGCAGCATGGCAAAGATTGATCTACAAGCCATATATATAGATCAGCATATTCAAAGTATAGAGGCAGTTAGAGAGTTGGACAGTCAGAAAGCAGTAGACAGTCATCTAGTGGGCAAAAGAAGATAAGAAAGAATAGGTAGAAGATGGCCAATACACAAAGGTTTCTCCCAGACTTTGTAATGCAGATAAGAGCCCAGTTCATAGATTACAGGTAATGGTAATATTAGCTGTTTTAATAAAACATTTGGCATTCATTGACAAGCAGCCAGTGTTGCTTTCAATTGAAATTTATATAATCTTTTTCTTAAAATGATTTTTTTAAGAAAATATATATATTTTCTTTCAAGTTACCTGTGATGTTGCAAGATTTCAGGTGATGTGAATTCTAGTATCTGGTACAGTTCTTTGTGATTGAGGTTTGAAAAAGAGTATCCTTATATATTTTTTCTTTATATTTTTTTTTATTGTAAGCTGGCAGAGTTGGCAACCCTAATTATAATGAAACAGTAAAACTCTTGATAGTATAAGATGCACTGTGTCACACTCATGAATGTGTAAGGAGTGTAACAGTTATATGCACAAAACGTGTAATCATTGAGGCAAGTTCAAATCCTTGTTGATTTTCTTCTATTTCATTTTATGCCAATGACCTTGGAAAAGGTGACACCATCTTTCTCCAGTTATAGTTTAAATGGCAAAGCTGACTGAGTTCTGTTGCCTTGGGTTGCAGTCAACTTAAAAGAAGGAACACTCTGATTTCATAATTGAGCCAGGCTGTTTGGAGTCATTGTGGTGCCATTTGTCTGTTATCAGTCCTTCTGAAAAGTGTTGCTGGTTCTACATAAACCTTCCTCACTATAATCAAATAATCTGTGTATCTAGACTAGCAATTCCACATATTGAAACACCAGATTCCCATACAATCACTAAAGTTAAGCAATGTTTAATTCTACTCAGTACCTAGATGGGTGAATGGTTAAGAATACCAAGTGCTGTAAGCTTGGATATGTGAGTGATGTAATGGATAATAGCTTGGAACTGTTAATCAGAGAGCCGAGTTTCAATTACAATTGGGTTCATTATATTCACTTACGTTTAAATACCCTTTAGAAAGTTATGAATCCACCTCTTCTTCCCCCAGCTATGGGCTAATTAGTAAGACTTGTATCCCTTCTTTGATTATGGGCTGTGTCCCTTCAGAATGTAGGCAATCATGGCCCTCTACATCTTCCCTTTTCTTGAAGTGCTTATTAAGTTTTGTCTTTTTGTTACTGCTCACAAACCCCAATCTACCATCCATTTATGTGCTGATTTCCTCTGTCTCTCAATCTGTCCTGTGAGTATCAGATTTTCTAAGTCCTCCTTTCTCATTATGTGCCCTATAAATTTCAACTGCCACTTCCTGATGTTAAGTATAAGTTTCCTTTTTGTTTTCATTTTCTCTAAAACCTCATCGTTGATCACATGTTCAGTCCATGGTATCCTCAACATCTTTCTGCAGAACCGCATTTCTCTTGCCTCAAGTCTCTTCTTCATCTTTGAATAGCTTGTACAGCATTTGCTCCCATACAGGAGAACAGATGTTACATTTTTTAACAAAATTTTTTAAATTATTATTATCTCAAAAAAATAAATTGTTACAATCTAAAAATATTTATTGGCTTTAAATAACCTGCAAAGCCATAAAAAAGGAATGAATCAATTAATCTAGTATTTTATTTCTAAACTTAATTGTTGGACCCTCAGATGCTTGAATTGAGAGTAGAGTCCATATTTTTGCAACACTTAGGTTCTGAGGATGATGCAAATAAACATCTAAATCTTAAGAAAAATGAATTCCATTTTATATTAATCAAATATTGCTCCTCAAAAAGCATTTACATAACAGAATTAATCTCAGCAAATGTTTTCAGGAAAAAAATGCAGAAACATAAAAATAGATATAACATATTGAGTCACTCAGAAGTTAATGCATATCTATCTGAAGCTTAACAAACCAGACATTATTGTTATCAGCAAGAAAGAAAAAAGTGAATATGATTTAAATTCCTACTTAAATAGACAAATGTGGTTAAAAGAGCTAAAATGTTAACTAGATGCACAAAACAGGAAGAAAGAAATCTGGCATTATATAAATATCATTCCAATTATTCTGAGAAGAAATATGAAGAAGATGATAACAAAAATACAAAATAATAAGCATGTAAACACTATATTTTAGTAGATGAATTTTTTCCATTTTTTAAAGATTGTTCTGCAGATAATTTTTTTCTCTTTTGGCAACAGTGAGCTGTCTATTTAGAGAATGAAGATAGTTGCTTTCTATGCCATATAGAATAAATTTTTGAGACTTTCTTTATTTATTTATTAACAATAGTTAGGTTTCTTGGGTTAGTAGCCTCAACTTATATGAGAAAAGATTTCTGATATCAGGTAATTTTGTTACACAATTTTGTGACTTTTTTCAATTTGATATATTAAAACTTTGTAAAGTCAATAAAAGAATCTTAGTATAATCTAATAATATAAAGTAGTTGATAGGGGGATGTGCAAGTAAGCATAATGGTTATTGGGACAGAAACTGGAATTGGTAGCATGCCAAGTTTTAAATTTTGGCCTAATCATTGCGTTCACTTTCACACAAATATACTTGATTGATTCATTCATTTTCTACAGCTTATCAACCCTTTGTAAGAATTTTTTTTAGATAATAATGATTTAATGAAACAAGTCTTACTAATTAACCCATAGCTGGGGAGAAAAGGTGCATTCATATCTTTCCCAAGAGTATTTGCGTGTAAGTGAATGTAACAAACCTGACTGGAATTTGAACTTGGCTCTCCAATTCCTCAGTCTGAGTTGCTATCCATTATTCTACCATGCCTCCATGTTATCCATTTAGAGTTCTTAAAACTCATTGGAACACTAAGACATTATCCACTACACCACCTGCAAATTCAAGCATACCGTATTTCCAAGTGATCACCCATTTGGTAATTAAAAATAATGAATCCAACTGGAATTGAAATTCTACTCTCTGATTAACAATTCCAAGCCACTATCCATTACACCACCTGCACATCCAAAATTATGGCAACTGGTATTCCTAAGTGGTTCACCTATCAAGTTACTGACCAGGCTCAACATTGCTTAACTTTGGTCATCATATGGAAACCAGTGTTTCAACAACAAATGTACTTGAAAAAACAGTATATTTCCCAAGAAATAAAAATTTATAGATAATAAAGAAAATGGAGAGTATCATGAATGTCTACACCTTGAAGAGACATGAAATTAAAAAATTGATATACCCATGTTTCACCTTTTGCAAATTTCTACTCAGTATTAAAGATATTTCTCTCTTCTGTAGATATTTATCAGTCTAAGATAAATAATATTTTGTTCAGTTTTAGAAAAAGTTATTTCTTTAAAAACATTTTAAAAGTGTATTATTAAAAGATTTAAATTTGAACCAATCAGCCTAGAAAAAAAGAACATTTTTTTTATCCCAGTAAACAAAAGTTTGAATAAGTTTTATTTTTCTGTTTTGAAATGTTGAAACTGGAAGATAATCAACAAAGACTCATGGGTAAAATATATTTGTTGAGTTATAAGCTTCTTTTCCTTTTACGTTATTTATACTCAGACCTCATTTTTGTTATTCTTATTACAGCATTTTGGCTATTGTACCCAATCTTTATTAGGTGTTTGTCAATCTGATAAACCCTCAGGAAATTTTGGACTGAATTCATTATTTAATCTACAGGTGTAGATTGTCCCCTGAAAGTTACCTGCATCAACAAGCACTGGATGAAGGCCAGATGGTATAATGGCTGAAATGTGATAACAACAAAAAAGATGAAGACAGGAGTTTCAATGTAAATAATGTAAACTCTTCATACTAGAAATTCAGACAGAAAGCTTAGCTCTCTTTTCTTGGTTTTCTTATTAATATAATAATTTTAAGAACAGTTTCACACAAATGGTTCATTTTACTTACAAGAATTTACATAATTATTATTCAACTAATTTGAACATTTACTTTCAGCAAGTGTTATGTGATATGAAATCTTGTAAAACATGAAATGTAATTCCTTTGCAAGTTTAATCAGACCTGTGACAAATGACTGAATAATTTAATTAGTACCTGAACTGGCTTTGTCCAATAAACACTTCCATGGTAATACAGTACAAAATAGTGTCATTTATTCTAATTAAGAAAAGAATTAACTGAAGTGAAATTTCTGTTTCTACTAAAGAAAAGTAAATGGCTGGGAAAAAAATCTAATGAAAAATGAGACAACACAAATTGGTATTGGTCAGAAAGCTGATGGCGGGATCTAAAAATGGCAACAGAAAAATCAGTGTCACCAAATTTAGACTCAGTATGAGTCAGAATATTGTACAACCAACAACCAGCTTCTTGTGTCAAGTATTTGTGTGGATTAATAAAAATCCATTTCTCAAATACATTAATGTCAAAACTGACAAGGTTCCAATTTAGAATCTGCTGACTCAATGAATACAGAGTATCATGGGAAATGGCAGCAAAGAGGAAAGCCAGAGAATGAAAGAGAGAAACAAAAAGTATGGGAGAGAGAGAGGGGGAGAAGGAATGAATATAAAGAAAAAAAGTGAGTCATAAAATTAATTACTCTGAACACTGAGTGGGAATGTCTATAAGAATTAGAAGAGGAGAAAATCGTGATATGAGAAAGGGTTTAGTCTGACACAAGTGTTTTCTGAAGTACATTGTGAGAATCAAAATCCCAAACAATAGCTTGTAAGACAAACTTGCTAACCTTTTGAACATGAAAAATGTTAATTTTGTTTTAATAAATGTTAACTTTGCATTGCAAGTCAATTGATCAGTTATTTTATGCATGTACTCTTTTTCACCACCATTATTTCATGTACTACAAACTGTTTCCTTAAGAAACCTTATCCTGGGTAAGATGATAAACTACATTCAGCAGCAAGGCCTCTGATCAGGAGGTTTTGAGGAGTGTGGAACCACCTCTTAATTGCTGGTGTTCCCAGGTCCACCTGCTAGGGTCCCAGTTATGGGCAAATAGTTAACTATTACCAGCAATATGTTTTTGAAAAAAATTATTACTAGCAATACAATTTTGAAGGAGAAATATTACCAGAAACAGATTTTTGATGAACCAAAATATTACCAGCAATAAAAAATGTTGTCAGCATTAAATAACCGATTGAGGTTGATATGCCGTAAAACAAAATAAACCAAATAAAGCAAACATTTAATTATTTTTTTTTAAGAAACCTTATACATTTAATTATTGAAGAGTGAAATGAAAACTGAGAAAGGAAGGAAGACAATATACACTGAGGGGATAGTAAGAAATACAAAGTTCAATAAAGAGATAGAAAAGTGTGACAGCAGACAAGAAAAAAGAAAGAGTTAAGGAAATTAAAAAGAGTGTATGTGATTTTAGAAGTATATAGAAACATACAAAGATGGAAGGAGAAAGTTTAGAATAATAGCCCCGAGGGAACTAAAGTTGCTAAATAAAAGGTTACATTAATATCTTTGGTCACTACAGATAGACGCAGCTACATAATTTTGTTACTAATCTATGAATACTTCTGAGAAATATTCTTTTTTACATGAATATATGCATATAAATATATAAACCTACCTGTGAACACACACAAATGTATAAATGTATATATGCATACACAATTTTGTTAGTACATATCTCACACACTGTACATATAATTTTACAGAGATAAAAAATGTACTTGCTAATTGTTTACACTCATTTGTTGGAACTTTCTTTCTGTGCCATATTCTTTCAGGACATAGACAAACATATCTCTCCACAGCTGTATGTCTTTTGACTGTTTATCATATTCTCTTTGTCCATATTTTGCCATCCATTCACACAAACTTCTCTGGCTCCTCTTCTCCATCAGAGGATGAAACACACTTGCAAAGATAAGTTTTCCTTTTGTTTTTATTCATATTGTCTTTTTACAGATAGAGTATATCTGAAATTTTACACACACACATTATCTATCTATCTATCTATCTATCTATCTATCTATCTCTCTCGATATATATATATATATATATATATATATATATATATATATATATATATTTTAAGGTATGCTATATTTATGGGTAAAAGTGCTTAATATCAGAGATAGAGCACATATGAATCTAAAAGTGGATCCTGAGGTCAATACTAAGTGGTGAAAGCCTGTTTCATGCTTCAGGAGTGAAGACTGTATTGAAGTATGAAACAGACTGTTTTTTGCTTCGTGATGACCTCAATGTCCACTTTTATATTTACATATGCCCTATCTCTGATATTGCGTACTTTTATTCATAAATATACCATAACAAAACTATGTTTTTATTATACATCTATAGTGAGAGAGGGAGGATAAATGGCTTATGTAAAGTGTTGAAATGGTTGTCCTCTCCTCCTCTGGGATAAACTTAAAGACAATTTAAAAAGGTGTGTAATGCCAGTAGATACCAAGGAGCATCAAGCTACAAATTGCCAAAAGTGGAGGTCATCATATTTTAATAAGGTTAAAAATTTGAAAGAATGAAATAAAAACACCATGATGGAACTGTATGCTAGCTTAAAATTTCATCATTTGATCACACCTGAAGCTAATTTTGTTTGTCACTGTAGTTTTCTGGCCTGAAGCAGGGATGGACTTGTCAGTTGTAAAAAGCGACACATATTTTCACCACGTGATAGTTGCACCTGTGCACGCTGTGATAAATCTGCAAGAACGAGAAAAGCCTAAATATCTATATTAGAACTCATAATATTTATGGTGATTTTTTTTATTTATTTATTTTTAACCCTCATCCATTGTTCTTGGAAGAATCCATACATCCATATATATATATATATACATACATACACATACAGGGTGTATCAAAAATACGTTTACAAACTTTGGGAGTGTGTTCTTCACACCAAAACAAGGACAAAAGTTCATATAAACGTATGTCTACAAATCCTTCATTTTTGAGTTTATTAAGTTTAAAGAAAGTTTATGGTAGATGGTGCTGTGATGCCATGTACCATGAGGTTACATTTGTCATTTTTTTTTTTTTGTTGACCTCAGTTCTGGCTAGGTATTGAACTGAAAACTCTTTGGGTCAAGCCACTTTTGGATTACTTACTGTCTTTGGATACATAGCCCAGTGGATAAAAGCATTTGTTGAAGTAATCTTGACCCAAAGAGTTGTGAGTTCAAGACCTGGCTACAGCAGAGGTGAACAAAAATAAAACTTGGAGAGTTATTAAAAAGGAATTAACTGAAAACAGAGTTATCCAGAAAAGGTTTGACATGTGGAACTAGAACAAGCTAACCCCATGGAGTAAATAAAGGGTTTGATTTGAAATTCTAATGTATATCACCTGAACAGCTGAAACATTGTGAATATGACAATAAAAATGAGGATAGAAGTCATATATATATATATATATATATATATATATTTTGAACAATAAGAAAATAAAAAATTAAAATCATTAGACACACTGGGTTGTAGATTAATATTCTTTCGTTTTTTTATTATTATTATTCCATTTAGATTCCTCGACTAGTTTCGACCGAAATGGCCATCATCGGGAGGAGAAATATATCTGCTTGCTGGGAGGTAAATTATGTTTTGACTTCTACAGTTAGAATCGTGGTAGATTTTGAAAGTAGATTTAGTGATTGAGCTAGTGAATGAATTCGTGTTTTTAATATGGTTGCAACATAAACTTCTTTTGTTGTTACATGGTTGGGAAAATCCTGTTGTTTTTGTTCTCAGTTCCTTACGGATTACCTTGTCCCCTGAAATGTGGTTACTACCTATGATTTCTTTTAGGTTCTTAGGTCTACGATATGCAAGAAGGCCGGGTTCCTTAAGCAGTTTTTTTAGGTCTGGTTTGAGATGTAGTATTTCCCAGCGACGTTTGATTATTTGGGATAGTGTAGGCAGAGTGGGATTGAAAGTGGTTACTAGAGGGATGCGGCTAGATTTATTTTTTAATTTTGTATATTAGGGTGCCTTCTCTCTAGGTGGAAATTGCTTTATTTATTTGTTCCCTGATTAGGTGTTGTTTATAGCCATGTGTTGTGAATTGATGCTCCAGATTTTCAATGTGTTTATTTAATTCTTCATTGTTGGAACATATCCTTCTGAGTCTAAGTGCTTGTGAATAGGGAAGGTTCTCTTTGAGGTGTTTAGGGTGGGAAGACTTAAAGTGTAGATAGTTGTGGGTGTCGGTGATTTTAGTGTGTAGTGTCGTTTGTAGTTTCCTGTTTTCATCTATGTAAATGCGGGTGTCTAAAAATGTTACTGATGTTGTGGATTTTTCATAGTCAAACTTAATTGAGTCGTGCACTGTGTTTAGGGTCATAAGGAATTGGGTAAGTTTGTCATCACTATCCGTGTATACAAAGAATATATCATCGATATATCTTGCATAGAATACGCAGTCGCTACCAATGATTGGATAGATATGAGTCTCCTCAAATTTTCCCATGAATATTGTAGCATATGATGGAGCTGCAATGGTGCCCATGGCACAACCTCTTATTTGAAGGTAGTGTGCTCCATTGAAGTTGAAAGTATTCAATGTAAGGACATGCTCCATGAGTTTTATGATGACTTCTGTGGGGGGTCCTGTTTTCTTCTTTTTTAGTAAGTGCTTCCTGAAGGGCAGCCAGCCCTTCGATGTTTTTTAATGTTTGAATATAGTGACCTAACGTCCATAGTCACTAGAATAGCTTTCTCTGGTACTGTTTGTATGTGATTAATTTTGTTCAGTAGATCTGTTGTGTCTCTGATGTAGGATTTTACTTCCTTAGCTAGCGGTTGTATGTAATGGTCTATGTATTTGGAAATTTTTGTCGTGTGGCAGTTGAACGAAGAAATAACCGGCCTTCCTGGATTGTTGCTTTTGTGTATTTTAGGAAGGAGATAGAAGCGGGCAAGTGTAATGTGTTGTGCATGTTTCCTTGTCGATTAGATTGTTGCGAAGCATTATGTTTAGTGAGCTAGTTAATTCTTTTTGGTATTCTGGAAGGGGATCTGTAGGTAAACTTTTATAGGTTTCTTTGTCGGCTAGCTGTTTGTTGGCCTCTTTAATGTATTCTTCGATTCCCCAGATCACTGTCGCACCCCCCTTTGTCAGCCTGTATATATATATATATATATATATATATATATATATATATATATATATATATATTGGATATATATATATAAATATATATATATATATATATATATATATTGGTTGGATATAGATATATATATATTTTGGTTGGATATTAATCAGTTTTTCTGACGATCACAAAAGCGTGAAACCAAGGGTCACAAACTCACATCTATCCAACCAAATATGTTAGCTCTATCTCTGATATTGAGCGCTTTCTAATAAGTACCGCGCATATAATATATAAATAATTATATATATATATATATATATATATATATATATATATATATTATATTTAATATTTATATACACACACTTTTCACACACACACACGCACACATATATATATATATATATATATATATATATATATATATATATTTCACTGAATAATTCTGAAGTTAAGAGAATTTGGATAAAAAGAAGACAAATGGAAAATATATTTCTTTGCTATTGCCTATGTGTTTCATCAATCCAACTTTATCAAGACAAATTTAAAAGCAAAATGTCTTTTAGTGACATTAAATTCAAAATATTAAAAAGGGAATGCTCCTGTGTAAGCCTCCTTCTGAATATTGGGAACTTTTTCTTTTTTTTATACTAAGAATTTGTTATAGTTTTCCATTTCAACATATTTTCATCCAAATTGTCTTATCACCAGAATTATTCTGAGAAATTTAACAATGTGTCGACATGGAAAACTAAAACAAATTCTTAGTAACATTTCACTTTTAAACTTGCCTTGATAAAGTCAGATTGAAAAAAAGAAAAGAAAAAGTTACCAATATCCAGAAGGAGGCTTACTCAGCAAAAATGTTACCTTTTTAATATTTTGGATTTAATGTAACTAAAAAACGTTTCGCTTTTAAACATACATTGATAAAGTCAGATTGATGAAATGCATTGGCAATGACTAAGAAATATATTTTCTAATTGTCTTCTTTTTATCCATATATATATAGTATTAAGAAATGAGCACCATTATGTGACAAGTGGGCACTTGTAACATAATGATCCTTAGCAAAATAGACTTATAAATCTTTTTATTTTTTAACAGATGTGTCTTGTTGTTATGTCTTTGTGCTACATAAGAATGTCCCTGCTGCAGATTAATTGTAAAAATGTGGGTTTTGCAGGCCAATATTAGTTCGTTCAATGCTTGTTGGTTTTGGTTGGTTTGGTTTGCTTCATGGCATATCAACCTCAATGGGTTATTTAATACCAACAATTTTTTTATTGCTGGTAATATTTTCTTTCAAAATAAACTATAGTTGGTAATATCTTTTTTTTTCTAAAAATGTATTTCTGGTAATTTCTTTTTTTTTATGAAGTATTTCTGGTATGTATTAAAAGCTATTTTTACACTTTCATAGTGTTTTGACCTCAGTTTGGGTGTCAACTATTTTCCCATAGCTGGAACCCTAACAGGTGCTACCACCCCGGGTGAAGGTGGACCTAAGAATAAAGAGGTGGTTCCATGCTCCTCCAGATCAGAGGCCTTGCTGTTGGATGTAGTTTATCGTCTTATCCAAGACGGTCAATGCTTATAGGGTGTCCCACTCTTATAGACTTATGCAAAATTATCTGAGCTGTCAGTTTCTCTGTGTATCCATGAGAAGGAATTCAATCAAACACCAAAGTATTTGATGAATGTGATTAGCTTATCTGCTTTGTCTAAAAGAATCTTTGAATCCGTGGTAAAATTCACACTTTTCTTGTGCTGTTCATATGATATAAATGGACAGCACAAGATCTTAAAAAGATCTCATGAGTGTCTGGATAATGGCAAAACTGAAGAACTGCTTCTGATAAGCTTCTAACTAAAATTCATAGAGATTTATAAAAGGGCTGAAAATGAATATTTGGTATCAGGTTTAACTTCTGAGATTGGATACATCAACAATCTGATAAGGAATATCATTTCAATATCTTTCCTGTGACGGTTAAGGAAAAAGACAGCTGAAGTTCTATAAGAGAAAAGCAGCATTTCTTGGAAGCGAGTCTCTCTTGAGAAAAGTTTTAAATAGCATTCTACTCTCTTGTGCTCTCTGCAATGACAAGGAATCTAATTTGGCTTTTTCTCCATTTGTAAAAACATGTTTGTAATAGTTGGCTGTAAACAGTAAAAACATAAAAAACATTATGTTCATATCATTTCAAATACTAAATATGAAGTTCAAAAGTTGTTCTGACTATTGATTACAATCTTTTTATTCACACAGCATTTCAGCTGACTAATTCTCTGACCATCTTCAAGTGTACAGAAGGAAGTTTTTTTTTCCAGGTAGTGTCTACTTGTTTTCTCTTCTTACCATTGTAACATTTAAAAAAGGAAAAGGATGATTGGGTAACATTACATGGAATAAAAAGGATTCTTTTTTTTTTATTTGGATCATACACCTGAAGAAGGCTGGAGAATTGACTATCTAAAATATTTGTGTGAAAACAAAACAAAACAGAAATGACTGATCAATATTTTGAATATTGAAATAACAATGACTTATAATAAATTTTTAAGACAAAAATACATTTAAATTGTGCCAGTAAATGTGAGAAATTTTACTGTGCTACAATATTTAAATATTATTCCCTAGCAATGGAGAATTTACATTTCTAAAATCAAAAATAATTTAATCTTGCTTCTGCAAAATGTATAAATTATGCTTTTAGCAACAATAAGAGATCATAAATTTGAATTATGGAATTATAAAACCGTAACTTATTTAAAGAGCATCATTATCAACACTTGGATGGCATTTAAATATTTTGGGTAGGGAAATTTATAAAAAATTTTAAATACCCACATTTTTGGGAAGTTTTGCTTTGTATTACAGTAATAAAATTATGAATAATACTGAACTATGCGTTTGTGAGAAATTATAATAAACATTATTGAGATGTTAATGTTTGTAGCTTCCAGGCAACTATTGTTTATGCAACAAATGTAAATACAACATTGTTTTTTTTTTTTTTATCTGGTTATTAAAATTTCAGTTAGATGTCCATTTCATACCATTAAGCAAAAAGATGAAGATTTGGTTCAGCTAACATGATACACACAAAGTAAGATTCCAGTTTAGCTTGAGGCATTCATTTATATTTAATTTCTTGATAAAACTTTAAAATGTTTTAGAATTTTGGAAAGCTAATATACTTGAAACATGCTCAAATGTCCAATTAATAATTAATGAAGGTTTGGTGGTTTCAACTCAAACAGTTCTTATGACAGGTAGGTAAAAAATTTGATGAATTAGGCGATTTAATATTGAATATAAATTTTATAGTACAAAAATTACAATGAATTCATAGATATACTAACACTTGAGTCAGAAGGTAGACATAGCTCTAGTTTACACTTGAATCAAAAGCAGATATATGTCTGGTTTGTACCTGAAACTGCAACTATCTCCCCAGAAGATGGCCCTATTTAGAGTATTTTACCCTCTGTAGGGGGTGCAGTCAGCATATTCTGAACCCTGCGAAAAGAGTAATTGATAAATTAGAATAACATTTCATCAGTTCAGATAAGTTGAAAGGATTGTGATTTCATTTCAAAAACTAATCTTGCAAGGTCCTTTAGAAAAAGCAGAAGAAAAATTTCAAAAGAAAACAATAAAAAAGTTCTTGTAGAGTAATTGACTATGGTTAAATGGAATTGGCAGAAATGCCCAACAAAAGGAATTAACAAAGTTTCCAATAAACAGTAACAAGAGAAAGAAAAGAAAAGGGGGCAAATAATATTAAACAAAGAAACAATATATGCAAGGAAAAGCAACAATAATAAGGCCAAAAGTTCATAAAACTAAAAATGGTGTTAACACATAAAAAGGGATACAGACAACCAATTGATTCCAGTGTTCTGGTTTCAAGACAAGAAAGACCAGAACAGAGTCAGATGAGACCAAGAAGTGGCTTATCTTATTGGTTAGCGAAAAAATCCCAGCATGCATTTGTGGGGTTTTGTCTAGGAATTAAAAAGGGTGGGGGAAGCATTTTGAAGTCATTTCTATAAGGATTAGAACCAAAAGTTCCTCTTTGTAACAATAAAATCAACTCTACGTATGATGTACAAATGTTCATTATTTTAAAATCAGTTAAAAATATGTTTAGAATCTGTGATACATGTCATTACATAATTTATATTTGATAGCACACATTAACATCCACTTTTGATAGCATCTTACAACTCCGACACCACTTCTCCCCCTCCAAAAAATACATTGTCTTCTTACAATTGATGATTAGCTCTTTCTTCCTGCTTTCCTTTGCTACCTTGTCTAAGAGTTCTGGCCTTCCAAACTCTTAACTGTACTTTGGTTGGAGAATACCTCACTTAATAAATATATTCTAAGACTTAAAGGTAAATTGATATACAACAAGATACTTTTAAGGTTAGTTTGGAATCAAAACAGTTTTAGTAAAATTTTCTAATTGTTTAAGGTTAATTTTTTTGACGATCATGTGTGTATAAATAACAGTAAGGATCTGAGGAATAGAATACTCTATAACAATATATGGTAAAATAAAATATAAGATTGTTTTTGGTTAAATCATGGTATATCTGTGACAGAAGTTTGAAAAAGAAATCTTCAGTCTTTTCAATGTATTTATAAATTGTTCTGTTCTTCCTCAATGAAAGATAAAAATGAAACCAATCAGGTTCAGGGAACCAACTTTTCCATAGAATTCTTTTTTGCCATCTCTTTCTTTCTTTCTTTTGGTTCTTCTCTTTCATTTTTATTTTTTCTGTTTTTTCTTTCCATTTTTTTAGCTGCCTTCGATTTTTGTTGTTTGTCATGACACATGCATATATAAATAAATTAAACAAAAATACATCCGTGCACCACTTTATGTTAGTATATATTAATTGTAATCTGTGAAGACATTGTCTGACAAACAGGTGGACACACACATACAAGATTTCTTACTACAACAGTAATCATTTGTGTAGTTAGGAGTGGACCAGAATATTAGAAGCCAACATGAAAAACTAATAGCAAAACTGCAAAAGAAACCTAGCAATATAGATACCTTAAAAACAAAGAAATGTGTAAAATCTGAAGCAAGGAATATTTTTTTTAGATTCCTAAATACACCTTTGATTATTGTCAAATGAAGTACTTTGAATATCCCATATATTGTCCGACTAAAATTGTCATCTTGTTTGTTTTTATCAAAACTTTTGATGTTTCTCTGATGTGTAGAAAATTATATGTTATTCAGATATTTAATTTTATTCACAAGAGAAAAAAAATTCCAACACATTATGAATACAGAACAACAATTTCTTAATTGTGCATTTGTATAACAAAATGCGGAGAAAACAAATGGTCAAAAAGAATGACACCCAATACCAATCAAAAACACAGGCAGCACCAAAAATAGAAATAAACAGTTTTTCTTAAATATCTTCATTTGTTCAACAATGTTACAAAGTCCTTATATAGCACAATATGGTGCCAACTGCTATGACAGTGAAGAAATAAATTATTCTAAAAAATATTTTCTACTAACATTCTTGATTTTTCTATTTCTTAGGTGAGCTCATGTAAAAAGACTCTCTGAAGAAAAGAGACATTTCTTTTCTTTATCATAATAAATCAAGTGTAGACATCATTAATCTATATCCGGATATGAATAATAAAATTTCTTTATATATAAATAACATTTCTGTTAAGTCAGGTTTTGTGTCATGGAACTGTGAGTTAATCATGTTTACAAGAGAAATTTAAAGTAGCAGGTATAAAAATTTATATAATAAAAAACAAATGTAAAACTATAAAAATAATTAAAGGGTAAATTAAAAAATATTACAATACACTAGGTTTATGTATTACACTTTCTTTTAAGGTTAAGTTTAAAAAAAACATTAAATGAAGAAATGAATTTTGGCATTCACAAGAAAGATATCAGCTGGTTTTGGGATTTGAACAAAAGTGCACTATAAGCCTCCACTGAAAGCATAAAGAAAAAAGCAGAAAAGAGAAAATTATACAAATTTAGAGAGATATGATTATCTTTCTGTAGTTGTTTGTGAAAGTTTGTCACAAAATTAGAGGTATAATCCCTGGTTTTGAACTTATGAAAATACAAGATTTTGTGGTGTAGAGTGCCAGAGAAACTAAGAATTTATTTGCTGGAAAGTTTGAAATAAATAAATAGAATCAAGGGTATAAACAAATAATATTTATTATTTATTTGATTTAGATTGGAGTGAGTCCTTTGTAATTTGGGGTAGTGAAAGTTTATTTATAAGTCTGATCTTGGTAGCTGTCAGGCAAAAGTCTATTTCAGCTTGGAGTTGACAGTTTAGAAGTCAGACCTTGGTAGTAGTTGTCATCTTTGAAATAGATATGGTGTTAATTGGCTGTCTTTTCTTGGCTCTAGGAAGAGCGGAAAAGTGTCTTAAGCTGAAGACTGATTAAATTCTTCATGTGATGCACATGGCCAGTTCTCTTCTCTCCTACCTCTCAACTGTTTGTTTTTATCTTTTTTGACAAGGCTCCCAGACTACTGGCATCAGCTTGGTTTTAGCTAATATCAAAAGTCTCTTTGTGTTAATTTTCTTAATTGGTTAAAATTATTCTATTTTCCAGTGTTTCTTCATTTTTTTATGTAGTGAAAGTTATGCATGGAGCCTCACTTATTTTGGTAGATTTTAGTTACAAATGGTTAGACTCTGATCCAGCAAACTTCTGCCATTTTGTGGCCAGGTTTAGCATTTTATTTGGGGGTTGTCTTCTTATTAGTTGGAAGAGAAGTATATATATATAAAGAGAGAAGTTTAGAGAGAGACAGAAGTGTGTGTATGTGTGAGTGTGTGTGTGTATGTATATATATATATATATATATATATATAAGAGAGAGAGAGAAAAGATATATATGTTTTAAAGGAAAGCAAATGTCTTATTTTAATTTTAATTATTTTTATTTTTGCTTATATATTTTATTTTTATATTTTATCAGGACTCATTGCAATTTAGCTGATCTTAGTTTGTAAAATTGAACTATTGTCTTAACAAACCTGGGAATCTTCAACCTTCTACATTCCTTTTGACAGTCAAATGAATCAAAGTAAGTGAACATTTTATTAATGATAATTATAATTGTTTTTATGACCCCCAACAGAATTGTAATTAAAACTTGTTATATTGTCTAACTGTTTGGCATGCAAAGAAAAATATTTTACAAGCTTGATTTGTAAATTTTGTATTCTGTGCAATTATCATTAATTTATGCCATTTACAAAATGTAAATTTTTTTCATATTTCATATTGGAGTAAGAGTCTTGTTTTTTTTTTGTTTTTGTTTTATTTGTGCCATTCATAATATTTGGGATAAGAGATTTCATGTTCTTTTTCTTTAATCTCTCCCACAAAAATCCCTTTAGAGATAAGTGAGTGACTGATTGAAATTTATACCTGTAACTGACTATTGTTATTAAGATGTATCAGTTGATTAATGTTAGATAGGGAAAGCAAATTTTATGGTTGCATGTTTAAATTACTGTTACAAATGAAATTAATTTTTTATTTCATAAATGTTTCACTACAGATGTATTTTGCATTCTTTATTTACTTACTAAAACTGAGTCAAACTGTTTTCCCAGTTCTGTACATCAATTGTATCTTTATATACTTAATAAAACTGACCCAAATTGTTGTCTACACCTGAGAGAGGCTGAAGAAGACATTTTGCCAAATAGTTATACTGTAAGCAATAAAAATGAGGATATTTGTTCAAAGAATGAATGAGGAAATAATCTTTCTTGTGTTTGAAGTTTGTTACAGACTTGATATTTCAGACATGAAGTTAATGAAAAATTCTATTTTTGTTGATTTTATTGAATGTGAAAGGTGATTTAAACAAGGTGCATTGTTATGGATGTTTTCTGTTTAGTAATTTACAGCACATACATTTTGGTTCCTTTCATTTAAAGAGAAAGATTCATAAAAAGTCATAAACAGAACTTAAAACCCATGATTTTTTTTTATCTCATCAAATTTTCAATTAGTCTGAAATTGCAATGGACTGGAAGTGTCCTTTCTCAAAAAAAATTAGTCTACCAATAAAGAATAATACAAATCTATCATTGTTCTTTATTGCTTGAAAAGATAAAGGAAATTTCAATACTTGATTTTTTTTTAGCTTGTGTGTAAAATTCAAATCATGACTAAAAAATATAATTAAAAATATTTCCTTGTTATTTAAATTACATATAAAATATAATTTATAATTATTATTTATTGAAATAATTTAAAAAAAAATATTTTAATTGAATATTACTTTCAAAGTATACACTATTTTAAAAACAAACAGTAAAGACTAAACTCCCAACTCAGACATCCTAGGAAGATGCTTATATATATATATATATATATATATAATTTTTGATTAAACAATATGGACAAGTTCAGTCTATGAATTATTTTATTTAATTTTTAAAATTTTTGAATCAGTTGGTTTGTATTATTGGTAAGCATCTGAACAGGGCAAAATAAATAGTGTAGTGCCTTAAGTTTCTAGTCCAAAGAAAAAACCCCAAGTGAATAATAAATCTAAAATGTAGATTGCTCAATACGCTAAGTAGAGCAGGGATAAAAGGAATAAATCCTAAAGAGCCAGGAACAACCTATCTAGGTTTCACCTAAACGGATCTTCAGGGTAAGTTTGAATTATGTTAAAAAGTGACTTATCCTGAAGATCAGTTTAGGTGAAACCTAGGTAGATTATTCCTGGCTCTTTAGGATTTATTCCATTTTATATATACATACATACATACATATATATATATATATAGTTTATGCAAACTTAGGTAATCCGTATGGGTAGACCTGAGGAGGATGATATCCAGAGAGCTCAATGTAAAATTCAGAGCAGATATGTTTGAATAAAAAACAGACCACGTTAAGATTCCATGTAATAAGCTATTTCACCATAACCCCTTTAACAGGGTTCTGGATCATCAGACTTTACTTCCAAAAGCTGAAATGAAAAATGAAAAGAAATTCACACGTTTTTTACGGACCTCATCAAGTGTTAACGAAGTGAGGAAGTGAGGTGGGAGAGAGGATATGAGTGTGTTATATGTATCATTTTAGTTTCCTATTTTAACCCCAATTTCTTCATAGATTGTTTTAACATTTAGATATTTATCAAACCTTAACCTCCCAAATATGCATGTTAAAGTAACGCGAACTGACAGCGTCTAAGAATTTGAATGAAACCTGTCGTGTAATTTATTGGGGTTGTTCTAACTTCTTCCTTTAATGTCGTTCTTATCATTCACCCCTTAGCCATCTATATCTAGAGATGAGACGCGTTAAATTTGAGCAACATCTAGCCGACACACTGGGGTTAAAATAGGAAACTAAAAACGTGTGAATTTCTTTTCATTTTTCATTTCAGCTTTTGGAAGTAAAGTCTGATGATCCAGAACCCTGTTAAAGGGGTTATGGTGAAATAGTTTATTACATGGAATCTTAGCGTGGTCTGTCTTTTATTCAAAATATATATATATATATATATATATATAATGTTAGTTCCTCTCATTCACTATGGAACAGTGGATGACAAGACCTCTCCATCAGGCATGATCCTGATCTTGTTCTGCAGCATCTTAGCCAGGTTTTCCTCTGTGGTCTTGAATGGTACCCATCTGGCTTCCACTTCAAAAAGGTCATCACTGGTCTTGTTGATTGCATCCGCAACACATAACCAATCGTCTTGTGTCTTCGCACTGTGATTCTCTCTTGCAGATCAATTTGGCCAGATCTCTCTATGACCTCTTGTTAGTTATGTGTTCTTGCCATAAGATACCAAGTATGGTCCTCAAGCATCATCAGTGGAATATATTTATCCTTTTCTTATTATTGTTATTTTTACTTAGTTTAATATTTAAGGAATATCAAATTAATTTTTTAAAATTTTGTTAGTACACTGCAAGTGTAAAATTATTAAAATACTGCTTTCATTTTTTGACAGAATGAGTAACCAAACTGAACTATTAAAGAACAATGATACAGAATAAAGACTTGTCTGAAATCCATTATCTTAAAAAAATATGCACTTAATGCTGGTAATTTGGAGAAAAAAGAATTAATGATTTATTCACTTCTATTTCATGCTAATGAATGATATTTCAATAACTGCTGAGAGGAAATATTTGTGTTTTATCCAAGAGCATTGGAGTGACAAGGATCTGAACATGTCAGAAAATTTCTTTTTTAGGACGTTGACAATTGTACTTATCAAATTTCCTTTTGCTCATTAAAATATGATGCCTTATCAATTGGTGTTCAAGAATATGCTGGCTGCATCCGCATGCTAAAGGGTAACTCCATTTTTTTAAAAGAAGTCACCTGTTTATTGAATCTATGCCCAACTTTTGGACTCATCCAAACCAAACAGATGTCTACTTTTTTGATTTTCATGCAAAGTAGATGCATGTTTAATTTTTGTTAACCTTTGTGCAAACGCAACATATGTCTGTCATTTTTATAAATGGGATGTCTGCCTACATTTTTTACTCTCATGAAAACTGAATCCATGTCTACTTTTTTGACTCTCATTCAAAATGGACCTATTTCTACCTTCTTGACTGTGGTGTAAACTGAAATATAATCTGAAAAAGGTTGATATGCTTTAAAACAAATCAAACTAAAAATTTGCACAGAATAAATCTGGTTAAGAGCTAAGTTAGCTTGCTATTAATATTTTGTAAATACAACTGATGAACCTGTAGAGGATAAGTTATTCAATGCAATGTTGAAATTTACCACTTGTAGAGTGAAATTGATTGTGTGTTCAAAGTAACATGTTCAATGAATAACAAAGCACTGAACAAAATGAGAAAAAACACACAACAATATTATACCATAACAAACAACTTTTCATTTATAAAGCATAAGAAATACAATGATTTATGCTGGAGTAAATTTGTAAATGAAATCTTTGTGGTGTTTGTTTGAATTTTTTTTTTTAAAACTCTTTTTATGTTTGTGGAATGTAGTTTGGGAGTCTAAGTGAAAGATTGTGTGTTGAATTTGTTGTGTTAAAATTTTCACAATGTCAGTGAAAGTATTAATTTGTTTATGTGGAAATTAAACAGTTTTGTGTGATGTAAAATTCAAATGTAATTTTTGCATAAATAAAGTTCTGGTAAAGTTATCTTCCTTTGACAGTATTTTTGTCCAGAAATAATATTGGGCTGTTTATGATAAACTGAAAGATGATCAATGTTCTGTGATTGAGAACTTTCATTGACAAGCAATTCTTTGCTGTGAAATAAATGAAGTTGAGTATGAAAAGTGAGTGAGTGAATGTCTGAAAGTTTGAATTATGTTAAAAAGTAACTTTAAAACTTCAGATGATAAAGTGACGTGGATTTGTGTAGCAACTGGTTTGTGGTTATGATGCTCACTAGTGAGATGAGTTTGTGTGCTGAATTTATTTACTTTGATGAACACATGATATGTTCCAGGAAATTAATGTCAAAATATTTAACTCAATCATGAGATGAAAAATAGATGTGCGTCAGTGGATGGTGATGCCCACTTACTTGTTTATGAACCAATCAGCAAGTGAATTCTTGGAAAATATGTGTGGAGCTGGTTTTATACAAGGATATCACTGTGATTCCTTTTTAGCTTGCTTTTGTGCAGATTTTAACAAAATCTGATAGTGATTCACTTTTAGATGGTGTTTGCACAATAGTGTAGAATTAGGATTATACAAACCAGATGATTAAATGTTCAATAGAGCTTTTGATATACCTCAACATTTTGATCAACTTCAATCTCAGCTCACAGATGCTACCTGATTTATTATACAGCTCAACATAAGACACAGGTTTTTTCATTGGCAATCACAATGATCATTCCTTTTACCAGAATTCCTATTGATTGGTTATGCCTAAATCAAAAATCTTTGATCTGTAAGTGGATTGAAATCAATCTGAGTTCAAATGACTGGATAGTTCTGCTTGGGAACATTTTGTCGCTTAATGACTGTGCATGATCATAGCTAAGAAGAAATGCTGGTTGTTTTGATAGCATCACTGAAGCATATAAAATGTTGAACAAAAGAATTGTATGAAATTGCCTGTTTACAGTTTATGACTCAATTTAAATATTTCTGCTTTGGAGATGTTGAAAACTGTGAAATGACTGAAACCAATTTATTTCCTACCAATTGAATATTTGCCTCACTTAGTTGCTAAAATATATGAGTTTCATCACAGGTAACTGCAGATAATTTTCA
Organism: Acanthosepion pharaonis; assembly: GCA_903632075.3. Taxonomy (NCBI): domain Eukaryota; kingdom Metazoa; phylum Mollusca; class Cephalopoda; order Sepiida; family Sepiidae; genus Acanthosepion; species Acanthosepion pharaonis. The sequence goes on from CAHIKZ030000114.1 coordinate 354,014, forward strand.
TTGATAATTTATCTTCGTTAGAACTAATATGGCAAAATCTCAAATACCTGTAAACTTTGAAGCATTTATAATTTACTCAATCCTTTGTAAAAATTGTTGATCAAAATAGATGAATGTCAATAGTGTCTGAAGTATTGTATGAAATATTTGGTGAATACTCAGGAAAATGAGGGATCAATACAGTGCATGATGGAAGAAGAAATGGGAGTGATGTTATATATAAAAAATAAGAGACAAACATTGCTTCGAGCTACAAAAGATGGGATGTTGTGTAGAGCCATGGTCAGAATTTGGGAAGTGAACTTCTGCATCTAATATATGTAATTTTGTGCATAACACTTTTCTACATCAAAAGAGTTTGCTATATGGAAATGTACAAATATCTCTATGTCACAGACTATTCTGGTAACAGAAGAATTAGCATAATGCAATGATATAAATAAACATTTTAAGTTAGATATTTCTAAATTTATTATAATTACTTTCATTTATAGCAATATGATTTAATTTATAGAACAAAATTTTTACCAGCTCTTATTTTTACTTAGTTTAATATTTAAGGAATATCAAATTATTTTTTAAAACTTTTATTAGTACAATGCAAGTGTAAAATTATTAAACATTTTAAGTCAGATATCTCTAAAAAATTTAATATAATGAACCCAACTGGAATTGAAACTCAGCTCTCTAACTTCAGAGCCATTATTCATTACAGCACTCACACCGGTATTTCCTTTTGCTCATAAAAATATGCTGCTTTATCAATTGGGGTTCAAGAATATGTTGGCTGCATCCCCATGCAAAAGGATAATTCCAGGTTTCCAAAAGAGGTCACCTGTTTACTGTATCTATGCTCAACTTTTGACATGCAAACCAGACAGATCTCTACGTTTTTGACTTGAAGGAACCCCAAAAAAAGAGGGTTTTAGAAAGCAACTTTCACTATTCCAGTGCCCCTTTTAGATTTCTGCATCACATTTTCCATCATCTTTCATAACACTTCCCAGATATTTAAATTTCTGCACTTATTGATTTTGGTGTCTCCAATTCATACCTCATATCTAAGGATGTTCCTCTTGCTGAAAAGCATCTTAAAGGTAAACAAGAATATCTTATGTTATCAAATACTGTACACCTTAATATTAAAATTATTCTGCTATTTTATCTAATAGAGCATTTCTGATAGTGTTCTACTTTTACTCATGCAATATATTCAATCTAAAATCATAAAACTCACATTATGTCATCTAAAATTCTTCTAAAGCCTGTTTTTTGAGTTTATAAGAAGTTAACTTCCTCTTTGCAGACTTCTCAATGGGTATTTTTCATTTTTTTTTTGCCTCCAATGATGTCATTAAATCAAATTATTTGCTTGTCTGTCTGTCAACTCTGGCACAAAATTAAATCAGGTGTTCTGTCTGTCTGTTTATTAATCATGCAATTAAAAAAAAAGTATGTGTTTGTCTTTCAGCTTCTTTGTTGAAAATCCACATAATTAAATTAAATTATGTGTCAGTTTGTTGGTTTATCTGTCTTCTTGTTGAACCCAACCTTTCATTCTGATCATTATTTTGAAAGCTAAAAGATCAATACATTTTCTGTGTATCATTTTGTGTGAAAAATGCAAACATTTCAGATTCGGTAGGAAAGTTAAAGAAGCAATAGAAATGTTGGAAAGTTAATTGTCTAGCCTTTTAGCTTAAAAGTTTCTTTACTCTCTCTGATCTTTCAAGTGACAGGAATGAAAAATTTTATACAGCATGTCTTCTTTTTTTGCATTTCTAAATTTAAAAGATATTATTTAGAGTGAAACACAAAGATATTTGTATTAAAACAAAGGTCAACAAAAGAATTTAGTAAACTATTCTTTGGGTTTTAGCTTTAATATTAGTCAGTTTTTTATCCCATGATCCATAGAGTTGTAGGGGTACCATGTGTACTGCAGCCGCGGTAGAAGTGAGGTTTCTTGGGCAAGATAGCCTGACGGAGCTGCACCCTCTCCAGGCTGGTTTTGAATTCAGAGTTTTTCCTTCTCCTAGACTAATTGCCACACAAGGCTATAGAACCCAGTCTGTCCTGCTAGTTACCCATAGCTGGGGGTAAAAGAGGAGGATTCATACCTTTCCCAAGTGTATTAGCATGTAAGTGAATGTTATGGATCCGATTAGAATTTGAACACAGCTCTCCAATTCTTCAATCTGAGTCATTATCCATTACTCCACCATTCCTCTTTAGCCATTTAATGTGAATAAATTATCAGGTAAGTTTTTTTTTTTATAATTTGAAGTTCCAAACTTAGAGCATTTATATTCAACATTTAACTTATATTTAATATAATATCCATCTAAACACACACACACACACATGAACTAAATAACTTTCAAGAAATTTACACACCATTTAAAAATTATTATATGCCTTTATTTTAAATTTTAAAATTTAGTTAGTGTATTTAATAAGTGTTTATAAAAATATATATTCTGTTGATAATATAATTAATTTTACCTGACCCTGAGGAGTGTTAACATCACAAAACTTAGTTGATTATAGTGAACTTTTTATTTATTGATAATAATTATTGTTCTAGATATCTACTGGCCTATGGCTATATCATGTTGAAACACCAGTTCTTCTACAATCACCAAAGTTAAGCAATGTTGAGCCTGGTCATTACCTAGATGGCTGACTGCTTGGAAATACCAAGAGCTGTAAGCTTGGATGTGTGGGTGGTGCAATGGATAATGGCTCTGAATTATAAGTCGGAGAGCTAAGTTCCAATTTCAGTTGGGTTCATTATATTCACTTATGCACAAATACTCTGGAGCACCACCCCCAGCTATCAGTCAATTAGTAGGACTTGTATCAGTAAATTATTATTTTCTCCCCAAAAGTCTCTTATCTAAAATAATTGTCTGGCTTTAAATAACCTGTAAAAGGTTGATAAGCCATAAAAAATAAATCACTCTAGATATCTACAGAATACTCATATTGACAAAATTCTGCTCACCTTGACATTCATTAAATTACATAATTTTATGTTGTAATGGAATGTCCCGCACTCCCTATCGTCTATGTGGACTGACTGTATCAGTAGATATATATAGTGAGCATAGGATATACTTAGGGACCTGTTTTGGGAATTACTAGCCTGCTAACCAATTTCCTGTCTTTCAATAGTTTATTCTCTTTTACAATAAACCTCTCTTCCTTTCATCTACGCACATGTTGCTGTTCTTTCACTCAAGTACCACCTTTGTTTGTAACCTCTTTAAGGATACAACATTTTACATATATCAATAGGTGTTATCATTATTAACATATGCCTTTATATTCAGTCTGGCATACCTGTTATTTTCAGAATGTTTAAGCTGTTGAACACTTGAGACATTATAAGTTGTTTATCCATTGATTTTGTTAATAACCTACCTTTTTCAACTTCAAAGAGTTTTTTTCAAGCAACTCTGTTTTTTTCTATCTTTGAAACCATTTTTTGTTAAGGTGGGCAAAATATGAAGAACAATTGTTTTGCATGAATATATATTAGGTTAAAGCTTTCTGGTTGTGATCTATACTACTCAAAATACATCTTGTCTCAGAACTTGTAATAATTCTCTGGATTTATATTGATACAATTATCAAACTTGAAGGAACTTTTAATTTTCCTGTCTAAAAAACCTAACCCCCAAATATTATACAATCTCCACCCATTGTTGTTTAAGTCATGTCTGTTGATGATTTCCATGAAGGAACCAACCTCCAGCCCAACCAGCAGGTTCATCCAATGTAGCTCTACATTCATTATTACAAATTACAGTTGAGAAATCAGTATTCCTCTACTACTTGATTCAGTTTACACATTTCTCATTGTTATGAGAATTTCTTTTATATCTTTAGTCAATATTTGTAAATTCTTCATATTATCACTTCTTTAAATATTTTCTTACTTGTTAATCCTTTTACTTTTTAAAACTTTTCTAAATCTCTTTTTGAAACATTCTTAAAGTTGTCATTTTTCATGTTCTTATCTTGCACATATTTTCTATTTCTTTTTTGACATTTCTCTAATCTGTGTTCAATATTTTTGCAATTCCCAATGTCGTGGTGTTTCTATTATTGAATGACTTTATAATATTTTATTCATCTTTTGAGCTTATATCTAACAGCCCATAATAAGTTTTATATATCTGAAATTTAAAAATAAATGTTAGTAACTAGACTATTCTATGTATTTATTTACAATGCCATGAACAACTGTTGAGTTGCATAATAAAATCTTACACCACCAAATATGTTATTGTGAATATTTATAATAAAAAAGAACATTATAAGTTGAAATTTACATGTTATATCAATTATCATCAATATAAGCATATCCTGAATATTTTACTAATATCATTTGGTTAATACTAATGTTATTGTAAAGTTATTGTACTTAACCCTAGAACACTAACCATCAATTAAAGTTACACCACTACTAACCATGGGTATATCATACCTGATTTTGAAAATATCAAAAAAAATATTAAATATAAATCTTTATTTGAAATATTTTACATGCAGGCACTTAAAACTTTGTACTTTGAGTTAACATTAATTGGAACTGAAAAACATATTATTTCGGTAAGAAAATCAGGTACTGAAAATTTTAATTAAAAATAGGAAAATTTGCACTGGGTATATTATACCTATGGTTTGTGTTCTAGGATTAATAAAATATGATAACATGGATATTATAATGCAATATAACTAAAAGGATGTGCAAAGGACTGGTTATAATGTTGCAACCAACTTGACAAAAACAACATTATTATAGTTATAAAAGTAATTTCAATTAAATTATTTTACAAATGATATTAGGTGTGTATTATTTAAATAATTCACTTAATCTTTGGTCCCTTTCTCAATGGCATATTGATTATTCTGCTAATTTAAGTTCAATATCAGAATGATGGGAAATATGGCAGGTGGAATCTCTGTGATAAAAATAACAAAGACAGGAATAAAAATCCACTGAATATCCTACCTAATGTGTTAATATTGATTTTGTACAATGATTATTTTGGGGTAGAATAGCTTTTCTTTTCTTACCGCCTTTTTAATTTTGTCTTTTTACTTGTGCTTCATTCTTTTTTTCATAATTTTCATGTTTTATTTAAACATCCAGAAATCAGATCACTACTTTTCATTCTTTTAGTCAGATATTCCTGTAGAAGAAATCAGTCAGACTGAGTAGAAGCTGCCTTGCTGCAAATTCTGTCTGTTACTCATCTTTATATAAAATGGTGCCTGCATTGTTAACATTATTATTAGATATATACAATTTATATCTGTCTGTAACTTTAAATATTATGGGTTATTTTTCTTCTTGAAATTTCACAGGCAGAACTATAAAACTAAAATAAAGTTTTTTTTGTTGTTTTTTTTGTTTGTTGAGAAACAAACTTTTAAACATTTTTGTGTGGAAATTGTGAGTTGAATTTTCTAGACAAAAGAGTAAATATATGGCATCTACACAGAAATTATCCAACTATTTTTTTTTTTTTTTTACTAATGTTCACCCAATACAAGACACAAGAGCCACTCAAGGTAGAGAGTTACTGTGTGCAGTTATATTAGTATAGGAAAGGACAAGCATTAGGAATATAGAGCTGAAGTAGACTTTAGAAGGGACCAGAAATTCACTCCTAAAAAGGAAATAAGGGATAAACCTCTACTCCTGTTTAAAAGATGGGAAGGACTGTGAACTGGTCTATAGGTGAATCTATCTACTCTTATTAAACCTGAGAATTGATTCTGTGGCTTTAATGTAATGTGGCAACTAATGAGAGGGGACCTTCTGTGCATGTGTGAACAGGTAACCTGTTATGGAGTTTGTCAAGAATGAGAAGCCATTGTGGATTTTTGTACTGTGTGTCCATCATATTTATAATGAGTAAACTTGAAATATTCATCTTCAGAAACTATTTGAGTGATTCAGAAAACTTTCAAAGATGATTCGATGAGAAAAACTTAGAAACTTTGATGCCTTCAAGAAGCAAATCATGTATAAATGCTGAAGGTGTGCAAAGTGCCACAAAAGGAAATTAGCATTTGATAGTATAGGAATTGGAAGGAGATCTACAGATTCCATGGAGTGCTGGAAATTATCCAGCCATTTTGAATGTTTCAACTGCTCATTCTTTAAGTCTTGTGTCGGGATATTTTTGCAAAATATTTTAACAACCATATCTGTTAACACCCATTTGTCCAGATTTAGTTTCCTGTAATTTTTGCTTTTCCCAAACCTAAAAATTGCTCTTGAAAAAGAAGTGATTTCACAATTTTGAGGAGATTAAGAAGAATGTGACTTTATGACTTAGTGATTCCATGAAAAGAATTAGCATTAGGTGGGGAAAAAGCTTAGTTGTATTTTTGACATGATCAATTTGAGAGTTTTTTCCCCTACTTAAAATAGCCATCAATTTTTACATTCTAATATTTTTTTTTCTTTTCAGATTTCTTAATATCAGAGTGTGTAGATTTTGTATTGATTTTACCCATTTAAAATGAGTTTGGATCAAATCCATTTTAGGCATTCTATATTGTTTGAATTCAAAAAGGGCTCATCAGCAATGGGAATGGAAAAAAAATATTTGTTCTGTCTTTGGAAATTAAATTTTCAAAAATAATGGTTTAATTTGTTTTGATTAATAAATTTTTCTACTGAAGATTCCATTTGATCTTGACAAGTTCAATCACTATTGAACTTCTGCAAACTATAGTTGTGGAAAATCCTAAGCAAACCACACAAGAATTAACAAAACACTACAATATCTGTCTATATTTCTGAGATGAGGTATTATGTACACTATTTACATTGTTTGGACTATCATCCTCATCTTTGTTGCCATATTTATCACAACGTTTCGGCCATTATATGCTCCAGCCTTCTTCAGTTGTTTGGAATGTCAAACTGAACCCTTTATTGTGCTCACTGGGGTAGATTGTTCTAGTTCCACGTGCCATGTCAGTTATCAGTTCTCTCCTGTTAATTCCCCTCTCCAAGTTCTCCACTGCCTTAATTGGGTATTGAACTCACACTCTTTGGGTCCTGTCACTGGATCTAACTAATGCCTTTATCCACTGTGTCATGTGTCCTTGAGGACATCTGTATTTGAATTTCTGGGTATTATAAACCTTCTGTATTTGAATTTCTGGGTATTATAAACCTAATGTCTTCAGCAACCATTTTTTTACCAGTGCCCATATTGGAATTTTTGCTGTTATCATTGCATGTTTTTTTTATCAGAGCTCATATTGCAATTTTCGTTGTTATTATTTCTTTTCTCTAGCACTTCTTATTACTGATTCTCATATTGTATTCATTTCTATGTTTGGTTGACTCAGGAAGTTTTTTGTGGCCTGTCATATGTGTTGATTTCTTAAGTTTAGGAATTTTCCAATGATGTTCTTTGTCTATGGCTGAAGAAGGCCAGAGCATACAATGGCTGAAACATTGTGTTAAATATGGCAACAAAGATGAGGATGATAGTCTAAACAATATAAATAGTAAAACACTACAAGTTATATTTTAATCATAAAACATCTTCATGAACTCAGAAAAGTATCTAAACTTGGTCAATGGGTCCCTCACCATCTGACTGCTTCTCAATTTAACAAAGGAATTGCTCTCTACTCATCACTGAAGAGTAGACTTGCTACCAAACCATTCCTGGGTATAATCATCACCACTGATGAAAAGTGAGTTCTTTATAATTATATCCAACAGATATTGACAATAGTAAGCACCCAATGAAAAAAGAAATCCATTCCCAAGCCAGGATTACATACCAAAAAGTTATGCTTTGTGTTTGGTGGGATATGAAGGATGGTGGTGTTAAACCAAAATAAAACTGTTAATTCGGAGAAATATTATCATCAGTTGTAAGTGTTGCTCAAAAATTGCAAAAAAGAAGCCATCATTAATTAATCATGAACTTATGTTGATACATTATCACATATTGCCCAATTCAATCAAAAAAAGATCATGATACTAAATATATAGCTTCCACCTTATCCTCCTTACTCTCCTGACAATAATCCATTTGACTATTTCTTTAAATCCTTATAAAATAGAGAGAAAACCATTTATTAATTGTTAAAACTGCTGCTGTGTATTTGTTTGCATTCAAATCTGAAGAGTTTTATTATTATTTTTTCTTTTTACTTAAGTTCACTGAATAGAAGGCCTAAGAACCACACAAGGTAGAGGTTTGCTGAATGAGATTATTGTAAGGGCACAGGATTGTACTGGAACATTGACTAAACATGAACATCTGGAAGTAAGGAAATATAACTATATCAACAACACCTTGTGCTGGAGATTGTATTAGAACATTGACTGATTAGCAATATCTGGAAGAAAAGCATTGCATGAGAGCATTTTTGTAATGGTTATATCCGAATGTAAGGGACCCTTTTTTTTTTTACTATATATGCACCCAGTACAAAGTACAGAGTTTCTGAATGAGGTTTAATAGACATAAGAAGAAGAAGTAAGTGCATATTATGAGAATATGTAGGATAAATAATGACTGATGTTAGACTTGAAGAGGTGAAGATTGTAGTGGTGGAGGAAGCATTCTCTCGGGAGACTATTTCACAAAGTAACAGTTCTGGAAAAGAAGCAGAGTGGAAATTATTCCTCACCAAAAGAATATGAAGGGAATGAGTATGATTTGACATCATGGACATGGCATGGTGAGTCCTAACTGTGAAAGTCTGAGTTCATCTGAACATTTGCCATAATGATAGTGATAAAGTAGTGAGAGGCTGGCAATGTTTTGGTTGTGGGAAAGAGGTTGCAAGGTGGAAAATAATTCATCACCCATAACACCATGCAATTGATTTTGAAATTTGTCAAGGCTGGACAGCACCAGTCTAGGTATGGTAGCAATACTCTATTCTTGGTCTGATATGATTCTTGTAAATATAAAGCATAGCAGCAGGAGTTAGGTATATTCTGGAGCAATACAAGGAACTAACAGTTGTTCCAACATGGCATAAATATACATGTTCCATATAAGGTTGGGAGTGAATTTTAGACCCAACAGGCATTCAAGGCAAGGAATCTCTTTGATCATCATTGCTGGAGGCCAGGTTCTGTTTGGTGGTGATGAAATGTTATGACTTTAGTTTTGGAGGTACTGAATGTTATCAGTCAGTTCCTCTCCTTGAGCTGTGATAGCTTGGTCAGAGGAGAGATCTGTTGCCAGATACTGATCATCCAGATGTTTGGAAGTGCAACCATACACCATAGTACCATCTGAGAGGAACTTGCTTTTTATCAAAGGAACACAAAGTGAATGGGGAGAATTTGCCGCCATGAATATGACACGGCTGTTCCTAGCTTTGAAGGATTGAGTTGGCAGAATTAAGGAATGTAACTCATCCAAGCATATATATGATCATAAAAAGTGAGAGGATAGTAACATTATGTCTGTGGGATAAGAGTTGAAGAATGATGAATAAGTCATCACCCACAAGGCCGTGTAGGTTCTTTTGAACTCTGTTGGTAGTAGACAGTAAGAACTGGGCAGCATCAGTCCAGATATGGCAGCAATACACTATTCTTGGTCTGATCTGATTCTTGTAAAGATAGAGCATATCAGAGTCTGTCTATATTTCTGAGATGAGGTATTATGTACAGTATTTACATTAGTCGGTCTATTGTCCTCATCTTTGTCGCCATATTTGTCACAACGTTTCGGCCGTTGTACGCTCCGGCCTTCTTCAGGTGGTTAGAATTTCAATCTAAACCCTTTATTTCGATCACTCAAGGACACATGGCACAGTGGATAAAGGCGTTGGTTAGATCCAGCGACAGACCCAAAGAAGGTGAGTTCAATACCTGGTTAAGGCAGTGGAGAACTTTCAGAGGGAAAATTAGCAGGAGATAACTGATAACTGACATCCATCAAACATGGCACGTGGAACTAGAACAGTCTACCCCAGTGATCGAAATAAAGGGTTCAGTTTGAAATTCCAACCACCTGAAGAAGGCTGGAGCGTACAACGGCCGAAACGTTGTGACAAATATGGCGACAAAGATGAGGACAATAGTCTGACTAATGTAAATACTGTAGAGCATATCAGTAGGAACTAGGTATTTTCTGAAGCAATACAAGGAACCAACTATTCAATACAAGGAACCAACTATTCTTTCAGTGTTTCTAGTTATGGTACTAATATACGTGTTCCTTTTGGTCTGGATTGAGCTTTAAACCTTACAGATATTCAAGATAGGGAGGCTCATTCAGAGTATGACTGCTCATTAGGAGGTGCAAATTAACTATCTTCTTGGTGGTGGTATTGAATGATGCAAGCCAATCTTCCCCCTATTGATCTGTGAGAGCTAGATAAGAGGAGAGATCAGCTGTCAGTTGGAGGTGCACCCATACAATGTAGCATAATTTACATATATATTTACTAAAGAATTGAGAATTTTCTTATGCAGATCATTAATATAAAGCAGAAAGAGGTTAGGATCAAGGAAAGAGACTTAAGGGACACCAGCATTGATATCATATGCTTCAGTGGACTGGTCATTAATAGTGACCTTCCTGATAGGAAGAACTTGATAACTGAGAAGACCTATGCCCAAGGGATGAACAATTTGCCAAATAGGATTGTTATTGCTAATGAAAGGAAATATAATCTTGATGAAATATATCAATTAAAACAAAAGAAGCATTTGTTTCTTTTCCATCTTCAAATGTGACAGGTTCCAGCTTTATATAATTGTCTATGCTTGCAGGGGGAATATTTTGAAGTGTACCCACCCTTGCCTTAGGGAGTTTACTGTTTCATTAACATTAAATGGCTGGATCATTTTCAGACAGGATTGTATTTTAATTTTGTCCTGTTGAAAAAAAGATTTTATGTTAACAAACAAATTTCCTCCATTTCTTTTTCTTTGTAGTTCTGTCTTTGAACTTTTAATCAAGAAGACAATTTAATAAAATATAATTATTGTCAAGCAATGAATAATGATGATTCCAAGAGATATTTTAACAGAAGCAATGGCAAATAATCTTCCTTACTTCAGCATAAAACTTGTCATTTGGTGTTGTACTATTGGTAAACTTGTTTTTAATTTCAGAACATTTCAAATGCAGTGCTTTGTTTCTAGTAAATATAAAGAGGTTGAAAAAGATTTGAATGCACTTCAGTAGATACATGAGATAGATATGAAGAGATGGATACATGAATATACACAAAGGAGCTGAAAATGATTTAAATGAAATTCAGTAGCTACATGAGGTAGATATAGAGACATAGATGGATACATGAATAGACAAGAAGAGGCTGAAACAGATTTAAATGAACTTTGATAGATAGATATATGAAATAGGTATAGAATGAGATAGATATGAAGAGACAAAGATGGACACATGAATAGACATGAAGAAGCTGAAATAGATAAATAAATAGTAAAAGGGAACACTGACATTTTCTTGACTTGACCTAGGGGCAGTGGAAGAGGCAGATTCATACCTTTCCCAATGGTATAAGTGAACATAATGAACCCAACCTGAACTGTTATCCACTACACCACTAGCACATCTAAGCATACAGCATCTGGTATTCCCATGCAATCACCCATGTAGGTACTGACCAGGTTCAGTGTTGCTTAACTTCAATGATCATATGAGAACCAATGTTTCAATGTGATATAGCCATAAGCCCCAAATAGATATATAGATATTGTACACATACAGATAGACTTGAAAAAACAAGGATAAATAGATAAAATTTTCTAAAGAAACTGTGAATAATTTTCCCAAGTAGATAATGATTTTAGTAGGGCATTATTATTATTTCATGCCTGCAAATTTAACCAATTGAGACCTTTGTTTATTTTTACTGAGACAAAAGAAACAAAATGAAATTTGGATAAAAAATGAATGCAATTATCAATAAAGAAAGAAATGGTGAAAAATCTAAAAAGAAACATGTATGAAGATAATATTTCACTCATGTTGTACAAAGCTCTAAGAAGAAACATTGTCAGTATTTGTTCCTGGGATCTTTAGATCAGTATCCATTTTTGTTTCAGTTCTAATGTTTGTCTGATATTCCTTGTAGTCTCTGAATTTCTGGAATGAAGTACAGTCCAACCTATTTAAACTAGCTCTCTTGGGACCAGGCCACTGCTGGACCAAAGTAAAATGTCAGATGACAGAGATCACCCCTAAAAATAAAACCCTATGTAAGCAGTTTTGCCAGCTCATTCCACATATATATTGCCATATTATCAAAGGTAGAACAAAGCTTAAAACATGAAATAAAAAACAATCATTAATGCTCCCAAACAAGGCTTTTATTGTTTCATGCAATACAAAGGCTACAAAAAAGCCTAAAACCAAAACAAAATATATAGTTACTATCCTGAATGGCTAAATATGCAGCTAAAACATAGCTATAAAAAATGAGTAAGATTGTATCATCAAATCAGTCTGCTGCTGTTGGCTTCTGTGGAAAGTTATAAACAATGTATGGTGTTGCCCTTTTAACTGCTTAACAGAATGATGGTGGCTGATTCAAAAATGTGCAGACCACAGGATTTGTCAGACCATAGAACTCTGAATTAAACAGGTTGGACTATATTGCCATTACTCCATGAATTATTTGACTAATATCCTCATCATTATTGTTTTTACCACAAGGTTTAGTGTTAGAAAGGAGCTAGTGTTCAGGAGAGCCTTTAAATAAAATAATGGCTATTAAGGTTTTCCATATTTAATCATACATGCACACACACAAGCCCAAAGCATGTGAACACACACATATGTACATTTACATGGAGTCAATCTTTTTCTCAATTTAACATGCTTTCAGCATGAGGTCTGTGAGCTATTTCTGTCAAGGAGATGGTAATTTAATAAAAGAAATAAAATGGATGACACTCAGCTATTATCATTTGTGGCATACATCTGTAAAGTAGTGCTGAAAAGTTCTCAGCCCAACCCACTTCTCAAAAGCTGACCAAATAACTAAACATCAGAATTTTTTTTAAGAGTGTGTTAGTCAAGTTGTGGACATTTTAAAACCCTCTTATATAGCTAGCCAAAAATATATTTAATTTAAATGTGATAAAAGCAATAAATATAAGGATTCTAATTCAAATGATACTTGGAGTAATTATTTACATTATTCATAATGTTTTGGCCATTGTACTTTCTGGCCTTCTTCAGGTGATTGGAATTTCAAACCAAACCCTTTATTTCATCCACTGGGGTAGATTGTTCTAGTTCCACATGCCATGCCTCTTCTGGATGTCTCAGTTGTTTCCCTTTAACTCAACTCTCCAAGTTTTTTGGTTTACTACTGCTGTAGCCTGGTACTGAACTCACAACTCTTTGGGTTAATCGCTGGATCTAACCAATGTCTTTATCCACTGCGTCATGTGACCTGAATATGGCAATGAAGATGAGGATAACAGTCCAAATAATGTAAATAATCAGCTAGGGAATGATTATTTTGTTATTTTTGTTTTCATTAACATATGATATAGTATAGCATGAACTGCAATGAAAACTAGATCAATATGAGAAGGATATTAGAATAATCCAGAACATATAATGAGAACAAACACCCTGCATGTGAAAAGAAAATGGATTAAGTAGGTACATTAAAAAAAGAAAGGGGTGTAAGACAAAAAGATATCTTTGCTCAATAGATTTATCCAATCTCTACGGTGAGGCTATCCCAAGCAAGCTGAAAACCTTACCAGGATTTATTATTGGTGAGTGCAATCCTATGATATGCAGATGATACTGTGCTGATGGCAAACATAGAAAGAAAACTACAGGACCTCCTAAACAATGTAGTAAAAGAAAGGACAGAATCTATGGTTGTCAGTAAAAGGAAGATCCCACTAGAAGAAAAGACTATCAATTGTAAGAAGACAGTATGGTTGTCAGCAAAAGAAAAAAGTCCAAGATGTGAACTAGGAATTGGTGATGTCAATATCAAACAAATACAGAAGTTTAAACATCTAGGAAGTGTTTTAACAGCGAATGGAACATGTGACTCTAAAATATGAATATACATTAAAAGATGCCTTTTCTATAAATATTTTCATGTTAATTGTTTTGATGAGCTTTCCTCTTTGTTATTTTTGTTCTTCTCCCCAGACAAAATTTACAATTTTTATTTAAAAGTTAGGACTTTATAGAGACTTTGGGGTATTATGGTGGTTGTAGTAAGAATGATAAGTAAGAATGTGTTGTTTTCATTTAAGGAATACTGTAGTATATTTGGGCCACTAATTGTGGTTAGCTAACTTTAAAATAGGGCATATTGAAGACCAGCCTTCCCTCATTCCTCTTTTTGTATTTTTCAAAATAAATATTGCTTTCCTCTTTGGTATTTCAACTTTACAAATTTAAGCATAGTACTGGACTATAGCAAGGTCTCATAATTTTACTGTTGAAATTGCTAGATGTAGCCAGAAGTTCTATGTTAAAAATTTCTTCTCTTGCACTTCTCACTTGTGGAACTATCTTCTGGTTTCTTGCTTCCCAGCCAACTTTGATCTTCAAAAATTTAAATGCAAAATCAATCATTACCTTCTAAATTTTTGAATCTTGTTCTTTTATTGTTCTCTCGGTTTCTTTCACACTCATTACCTCCTTGTGTCTTAGCATTTATCATTTTGCTTGATGTGAAATGATTAAAGAAAACAAAACAAAACAAAAAAAACATTATGAAAATACTAGTTTGAATAGTCAGTCAATAATAAAATAAGTTCCTTAATGTCTTCTTTGTTCATCTGCCTGTCAATGTATAATTCAAGGACAGCTTGAGCTATGCTTACCAAAATTTCCATAGCTACTAATGGGACCTAAAAAGCAATGTTTTTAGTGATGGTTTGATTTACAATGTAAATATAATACTATACTTGACCCTTACTTTTTGTTCATCAGGTTATAAAAATCAAAACTTTATCTTTTTATTTAACTAGACATTTTATTTAAAATAGACATTGAGATGAAAATTTCAAAGTCAAAACCTAAAGTTGTAACTTCTTTTCTATAACTTATGTTGTGTTTTCATTTGTAGCACAAGCAATGGATACCAGGTGGCCAATAAACATTAAATTCTTAACAACATTTATTAATTTATAAGTTATCACCAAAATTTGGTTCATTGTTATGTCTGTGTTCATTGCTACAATATAAGTCCAGAAAAAAGAAATTCTTGTAAAATCTTCTTGGATGTTTGAATTAATATTATCAAATTGTCCATGATGATGATTATATTCAAGTAAGTTATAATCAATAAATGCAGAGTTCAAATCTGTTATCTCTTATTGGGATCAAATACCTCATTTTGGCTTTTTGCAGGAACTAGTTTAAAATTCCACCTGCTAGTGATGATAATTGCTTATTCCTGAATCAGTTGAAACATTACAACTATGTATCAGAAAAATATGCATAACTCCAGATGATCTTCAAAATGAGTTATGAGATCACACACACCCACACACCAAAATACTCTTGCATCTCACAAAAAGAAGTAGCTTTTGTATACTCAAGATGTCTATGATTGGTCAAGAAAAAATCCAATTTATTTGAAATATATTTGATTCATACAGGTTATGACAAATATAAAAATATTTGTAGAGTTTTCTTACAGCATGCTTTTTTTTTTTTAACAAACTCTGTGTGTATAGGTGGTTGTTTGTATTCTTGAGGTTGTTTGCAAGAGACATAGGACATAAAACAACTGTAGTGAAATGGTATAAAATGTTTTTATTTATTTGCTTTAGAGTGAGTCCTTTGGCATTTGGTGTAGCAAAATGATTGATAATAAGTCAGATAGTGCAGTCTGGAGAAATGTTCACTTTGCCCCATTATTTGAGAGTTTGGGAAGTCAGAGCAGGATAGGGGTCGTAGTAATATAAGAAATAGGTCAGTGACAACCTGCTGTGTTTTTCTTGACCCTAAGCAAGGCATAAATATCATTAGTAGATGACCTCTTAAGTATTTCTTCACAAGCTATGCATGGCTGGTTTCTCCAGGGTAGCATCTTTTGTTCCATCCTCTTCTGTTATCCTTCTCTTCTAACTCAGAGGTGTTAGCTTATATTCTTTTGACCAAGATCCAAAATTCTAATGGGAACTTTGGTTTCAACTAACATCAAAAGTCTCTTTGTGTTAATAATTTAGATTGGTCCAAATTATTTTATTTTCTGGTGTTCCTTTCTTTTTCACTTTTTATTACAGAAGTTATGTGTGGAGCCTTCATGATTTTTGTTAGTTTCAGTCACAAATTCGACTGGGTTCAGTTTTTTCTTCTTCTTCCTCTTTTTATCTGAAGATTGCCTTCTTGTTAGTTAAGAGAGAGAAAGAAAGAGATTAAGGTTTTAAAGGAATGAGGAAATGCCCTATTTTAATTTTAATTTGAATTTTTATATTTTATTTTATTTTATTTAATCATTACAAATATATGCAAAGAATACATGGGCTTTTGAAGTTTCTGGTTAATAAGATGTATATGTGTGAGTGTCAAATTTATCTTTGGTTATATAACTACGTCCTAACATTGTGACTTTCCTTAAGAGAAATATAGGAAATACAAGTTTTTGTAATTGTATATCATGCATAATATATATTATTGGATTTGTTTTTAGTTCAAAATTAACATGAGTGAGAGAGCATTTTCTAACTTTTGAAATCCAATTCCTTGTTACCAAACCCCACTGTTCAAAGAAAGTAATGTTTTTTTTTTTTTTTGCTCTGTCTGAAAATCTAAACAATAGACTGAGCTGGCCATTAGACTAACTAGTCATCTTACACCAAATATTGATCCCATTGGTTGATGCAGTTTGCAGACAGCAGATTCCTGAAATCATGACAAATGCTAATTCCTTAAATATCATCCCACAATGTAAATCTTGTTGACAATGGTGGAGAGAATCCCAAATAGAAATGTCAACAGTCTGAGAATAATGAAAGCTATATAAAGTGACAGATCTGAAAAAACATAGTAAAAGTTTAGCTAAAGTTTAGTTATAGTTGTGAATTATATTTATAGACAAAATTAGTATAGGTGAAATATGTCTTCTTTCATCTATCATTATTACAAACCTGAAAATCATAATGGGAATATTATATTTTTATAAGAAAACATTTGGAATTCATTGACTTAAGTCAGTACTGCTTTTTGGTGGAAGTTATAAAATCTTTCTCTTTCAGAAAATTATGTTTCTCAAGTCCACTGTCATCACATTTTTAGTATCGATGAGGTTTCCTTCCTAATCTTATATTTGAAGTAGTGTGGAATATCAATATCTTGATTATGTCATTATTTTCTCTTCAAATTACATGTTATATTCATTTTCAAGGAACAAGTTACCATATTTAAAATGGTTGGAAATCCTCAAGATATGTGGTTTCTCTTATCTGGTACAATTTGTTTGTGATTTTGTAGTGCCAGACCATAAGGTTAAACAAAGGATGGTCTTCACCTGAACCTAGAAAATTCACTTGCTCAAAACCATTTTTAATCATTGATCTAAGAAAGTGTGTGTTTCCAGCAAACAAGTTAGATATTTCTGAATGATTTTAGTGCCATGCATGATGGCACTAAAATCATTAAAAATTCGATTCATCTTTCTAAATTAACTCATCTTATCTAGTCTTTCATATGGATGTCATGCACATCCATATGAAAGACTAGATAAGATGAGGCTATTTAAAAAGATGAATCGAGATTTTAGGTTAATGTTTTGGTTTTGTATCAACTTGTATTATTGGGTGAACTTCCTCCAGAGCAGACTATTCTATATCCAATTTCCTTATCTCTTAGACTAAATTTGTTATAACTGATCTATACACAGAAATATTTGAAGTGTTTAGGAGTTACTAATTCCACATACAGAATTTTTTTGATGTATTCAGTGTAGGTGTCATTACAGATTTTTGGCTTAAGCATTTTAAATATGGTAACTTGTTCCTTGAAATAAAGGAATTGGATGAAAATGAAACAGTAGCTGACCATATTTCCTAAAATTGGTTTAAGCATTTTTAGGATTGTGACTTGACCTTTGAAAGGAAGGAAATGAAAAAATAGCTGAACATAATACCTAAAACATTTTAAGCATTTTAGGGTGGTGACTTGACCTTCTAAATAAATTCCTGAAGTGGGTGACCATCAGTGGCCAATTTCAATGCTTTAATATACAAGGCAGAAGAAGACTCAATCATCACCAGTGCTTGAAAACTTTTAAGAGTGTAAAGATCAATGAAAGGTAAGAAATAAAGTGCATTTAATCAGGAGCTCTTGACAGGTTTTCTGCTGACTAAAAAATGAAAAACCTTTTAATGGATCCATTTTATATTGTAATAGCTTTTCATATCAAGTTTAATTGCAATAAGTAGACAGAAATGAAAAAAAATATATATATATATATATATATATATATATATATATATAAAAGACAATAGGAAAACTGTAATGGTAGCCAACACATTTCATCCAATGTGGACTTTTTTAAGGCAAAAACGAAATGAATTTATTTAAACAAAGTAACTAATAATAACAAAACAAAAAGTTCTTAGCAACTGGAAGAATTTAGAGAATGCTATTTTCATACCATTAACTGAAAATTACATCAAGTACTGTCACATGTGGAGATATTGTTTTTATTGTTGTGTTGACGGATTCAACCATTTTCTTTTGATTACTTGATACAGTTGTGTACGTTTGCTTGGGAGAGTAGTAATTCTGTTAAGAAAGGTGAAATAGGGAAAAAGACAAAAAATGCACAGAATTACTACTCTCCCAAGCAAACATACACAACTGTATCAAGAAATCAAAAGAAAATGGTTGAATCCGTCAACACAATAATAAAAACAATATCTCCACATGTGACAGTATTTGACGTAATTTTCAGTTAACGGTATGAAAATAGCATTCTCTAAATTCTTCCAGTTGCTAAGAACTTTTTGTTTTGTTATTATTAGTTACTTTGTTTAATAAATTCATTTCGTTTTTGCCTTGAAAAAGTCCACATTGGACGAAATATGTTGGCTACCATTACAGTTTTCCTATTGTCTTTTACATTTATAAATACTTTCTTTTTCTACAGGTTAACTCTGAGAAATTTTTCCTATATATATATATATATATATATATATATATATATACCCCATCTATTATCTTTTCAGTGTTCAGTGAATATAATTATGTTTGCATGAAAGCTCTATTTATGCTATGACTCAATTTTGTGATGAGGAAGGTCACAAGACGAGTTCATATATGTCTATTACTGTTGAGATGATCAAGATATTGAAGCCACCATAAATATAAAGCAACACCTGGGAGTTATCTAGCTTACAAGCTGAAATTTGTAGACTTTTTCTATTTCATGAAATGCATCAGTTTGATGCTATGCCAGACATCATCAGTGATGTTTTTAGCCAAGGATCATTAGGGGTTTTGGATCTTACAACATTATGCCTATTCTCCACAGTGACCAAGTCGATACTGTTAGGATATTAACTTCTGTGCCAGTTCTCAGCTACATCTCTTCACAAAATGTAAGGCTCTCCTAGCCCACTGCAACTCTGCAGGCCTTTATATACCAATCACAAGCAACTATTGATTCACCAAGCTTCCTTGCTCTTAAAAAAAATGGTGACCTCTTGTTCTGTGTTCCTGAGTTTTGTTCTTTTATTGTCCTTTCTCCCACTAAAGTCTAGACATTCTTTTTCAATCCCAGTATCCCCTTGCATCTTAGTGACCTTATTGCCTTGCTTGGGATGAAATGATTTTTAAAAAATGGTAATGATCTTTCATTTCACTCCCTGCTAAAAAATTGTAAAATTATAGCAGGTACTATACGAGTTCAGCTAGTACTTTCACGGTATGCAATATGTGTGATTGAATATATATATATATATATATATATATATATATATATATATATATAAAATTAAGATTGGTGTTGATAAATATAGATTTGTAAGTTGAATGCAACATATTTTTTCCAAAAGAAAACACAACTGTCTCAAATAATTTTTTAATTTTATTCAGAAAAGTAAAAATGGAAACATGGAAATATTTAAAATATTTTCCATTTTTATTTTCTGTTGCTATCAGAAAAAAATGGGGCAAGAGGGGAATAGGCTGAATTCAGTCTTTCCAGATATCAAGAACATAGGATAACTGCAAATATGCTTGACTTATTATTTTTTTATACCATGTTCTTTAAGATTATAAGCGATTATGGCTCTCAACAGATTCCTTTTCTTTATGAGCTGTGAATAACTTTTTGAGAAAGATAGTGGAGTGTTTTTCCATTGCTTTTTCTAGAGTTTTGGTTCCTTCTCTTACACTGGCTACCACTCAAGACTAGAGATTCTAGTCTACCCTGCTATTTAATCTATAGCTAGTGTTGAGAATATAAAGATTCATGCCTTTCTGAAGGGCATAAGTGCACAATGAACTAAACAGATTCAGGCACAATTTCAGCTTGGATTGCTGATTCCACATTTCATACTGATAACCATTACACTACCCACATGTTTGTTCCAAATAATAATCTGTTTTAATGACATGTTCTTTAAGGATTGATGTAATGAATATGCATACACCTGGGTTTCCCCTCACAGTAATATGATTGGCTGGTGTCAGTCATAAATACAGACTGATGTGTAGGTACTGGATGATGCCTGTTGGCTATGCCTATAGTCTTCACCTATTGCCTACGCCTATGATGAGGACCAGTCTATTATGGTTACCTGCTAGATTGTCCTACACAGTTACAGTAGTCCAAAACCACTTTGCTACTTCAAACAAATATATCTCTTTTTGAGACATATCAAGGATATAGTCACTCATTTTCTTTATTACCTGTGAATTGACTTCTTGGGGAAAAATAATGGAGTGTTTTCCCATTGCTTTCTACATGATTCTGAATTCAGAGTAGTTCTTTTACTTGACTGACTGTCACTCAAGACTAGAAAATTCAGTCTGACTTGCTTTTTAACCCATAGCTTGGAGGTGGGTAGACATTTTCAAAGGTCATAGTGTAAAGTGAAAACAGCAGCCTAGGCTGGAATTTGAACTTAGTTTGCTGGTTTCACTTTAGGCATGGACAATAGTCGCCCACATGTCCCATGCTTGATTATTAGATAAAAACAATAAAATATGAAGAACTCATTTGAGCTAAAAAAATATTCATAATACATTTGAGTGTTAATTTTTGTATTTTCTCAAGTCATCATGTTTTTGATACACTAAAAAATAGACAACTCTTTTCTAAATTTGAAACTAGAGAAAAGCAAAACTTTCAGATTAGGTATGAAGGATTTGCTGTTTTGTGGTTAACAGACTACAATAGTAGAAGTTTTTAAAGACAATCCATTTGATAATGATCAAAAAGAATATTGCTTTTTTTGTGTTTTTTTTATTCACTTCATTCTAAACAAGGTAATAATGCTACTGAAATGCAAGGGGTTAGTGGAAGCAGAAGAGAATGAGAAGAAAATAATGAGGAGAAAAGACAATAAAAGAACAGATTTCAGGAAGACAGAAGATGGCAATAATGCCACTAAGATGCAAGGGATTACTTGGAGTGAAAGAGAATGGGAAGACTTTAGTGAGAAAAAAGGACAATAAAAGAATAGTCTTCAGGAAGACAGAAGATGGTGATAATGCCACTAAGATGCAAGGGGTTACTGGGAGTGAAAGAGAATGAGAAGACTTTAGTGAGAAAAAAGGACAATAAAAGAACAGCTTTCAGAAAAACAGAAGGTGGTGATGTTGCATTTAAATCTTTGAAGATTGTAAATAGTAGGGAAAGATGAAATCAAAAGAGTGTTCTAGAAGTGAGAAATGCAAGAAAATAAACTATTAGAATAGAACAGTTACATCTATTTCAACAGTAAAACAACAAGGCCTTGTAGTTCATGTCAGTAGAAAATGTTAGACCAAGAAGACGCAATGAGTTACTCTCCAGGATGTTAGTATCAGCCATGCTGAGGGATACCCAAGAACTACTACTTTGTGAAACAAACTCCAAAGAGGATGCTTCCACAAGCAATACAATCTTAACCCCCAAGTTGAGAATCAAGCACTATCTATCCTACATATCCTCATAATCTGCATTTACTTCCTCCTCCTCTTATATCCATTCAACAACCTCATTCAGTAACTCTGTACCAAGCTCTTAGGCCTTGTATTGGGTGAATATTTAATAAAAAATAGATTCCTTACATTTAGATGTAACTGTTACTTCAATGCACTTGTTATAATAGATCTTGTTTGATTCCTGTTTTTGGTTAGTAAAATATAACATATGTACATCATAACAACAAAGTGAGACATTTATACATATGCAGAAAGATTTATTATCAGAAGGATTTGGTTGTACTAGTTCAGTAGTATGAAAGTTCTTGTGATGTGGTTGTTAGTAAATGTTTCTGATTTTTGTGTTTGTCTTGGTGAATGAATAAATGATTTGCAAGTCTATCATTAAAAGATAATATTAAACATCAAATAGTAATATTTGTGTAAAACTTATCTGGTTTTCATTTTTGGAGCATCTTAAATCCATATGCTTTTTTTGTGAGAGGGGGATCAAAAAGAGAGTGTTTCTAAATTTCCTGACATGAAGGTGGTTTCTTTTTTTCTATGGAATCATGGAAATTGGGTTTTTTTGTTTTTATTTCTTGTGTTCATGAGATCACTAAACTGATACAATGCTTATCTTCCAGATATAGCTTATCACTCAATGTTCTTATTCAATCTCCAGTGCAAGATGTTGTTGATGTAGTTATATTCTTTTCCTTCCAGATGTTCCTGTTTAGTCAATGTTCCAGTGCAATCCTCCACTTCAAGATGGCTGTTTACTGAGCTGCTCATTTGGTTGTTATTTTTCTCTTTGATCACATTTTTCCCTACTGCTGTTTTTCTTTCTGACTGAATGACTAATGTTAATTCTCCTCAAAGCTTTTTTTTTGTTATTTATAAGCAGAAAGAAAAACCAATTATTTTAGACTAGCTTGTGCCAAACACTGACCATTTTCCTCTCTTATTGCCTGCCTACTCATCAATTCACTTTGTGAACTTTGACAACAAGTTAGGGGTCAAATTGGCTGGAAGCCATTCTTAAAATTGCTGACCAAATCAAGTGGAGACAAAATTTTTTTCAGATATGTAATGTCATTTCAAGGCTTCTTGCCTAAATGTTTATTCATTGTTAGTTCAAGTGTTGGATCCATTGTTGATGATTTCAAGCCAATATATAGCTAAATGTTATAATTAGTCGATTACGATAGATTGAGAGTAATTATTGAGTATCTCTCATTGTTGAATATTCAACTTCTTTTTTATACAGTTTCTTTTAATTGGCAGTAAACTGACATTTCATATACAGAATCATTTAACATTGATTTTGCTTTTATATTTGTTAACTTTAAATTTAAAGATTGGTACGGGCTTCAGTTTAGGATTTATTTTCTTTTATCTTGAAGAGAATAAAAATGTTTTCTTACAATTAAAATCAAAATTCAAACTACAAAGATATTTAAATAATCTCAATATATTTTAAAATTTTTGTGAAACATTTCTTTGATAAGTGCTACATGTAATCTTTTCTCTACCTAGTTGAGTGGTGTAACACATAGCACTATGGATATATTTTGGGGTTATGTATACAAAATATAAAAGGTATATGTGGTTTACACTCTTAGGAGTAAGAGCTTTTTCTGCCACTGTTGTAAGGTACTTATGACTGAGTGATTTGCACAAGTATTCATTCATCCAATTGTAGTCTGTTAACAGTGAGAAATTTTGCCAAAGATCTGACAATATGATAGAAAATAGGGAGAACTGAATTTATATGAATGATGTATTTGGTCTACTCTCTTAGATATGAACAAAAACAATGCCTGATATGTTTTGTATATTATAAAGCAGCAGACACTGATGTTATATATATAGAGAGATGTAATCTTTTTTTGTTATTCACTTCTCGAGTGAGGGACCAATGGATTGTACACCTGTGTAAGATGAATGAATGAGTAAGCTAAAATGTATTAACAAAAGCAACAAAAAATGAACTCAGTTGTCTGAATCATTCTTGCTATGATAATGAGTATTCATAACATTATAGAATTATGAATGATAGACCTGAAGAAGTCTGTAGAATAGATCAACAAAAATAACATGGTAACAAAAAGAACAAGTTGAATAGTTTTAACAGCCATTAGAGATATGCTTTTCTCCTCAAACTTATATCTGTGTGTGTGGGAAGCCTGACAAGGTACTTCTGTTTAATTTTTGTTTTTCTTGTATATGTATGAATGTCTTCTTTTCTGGACTTATTGTAAAAATTTTCCAAAATTTTGTTGGTTCTGACCACTAATAAAATGGTTCCTAGAGACAATAGCAGTAATATCAATATATTTTATCATAACCAGCTACACAAAAATTACAATCCAGGATGAACTCATTTTAAGACACATTATTAAAAAAAAAATGCACCCTTTCTGTTAAAAAAACTAAAAAGATCAAATTATCTGCTATGAAAACTTGAAAACCTATAACTTTATTATCAGAAGTAACACCTCACCAACAAAATCAAAACTATACCAGACCAACATTATTTATGAAATTAGATGCCCCACCAGGAACTGCATTCTAATGGAAAATAAACCTATAAATAATTATCTTGGATGTACCCTCACCCACCTCTGAAGACAACTGATGTGACTTTTCTCTGACTGGTGCTCAGTACAGACAAATTTAAACCAGTGTGGAATCATACTAACCATAATATGCAGCATATTAACTGAGAATGCAAATTTGATATGTACCTGCCACTGCAAAATGCATTTAAAAGCAATGGAAGCCCTTATTATAAAAAATAAGAAACTAACCCTTAATAATATTAATTATGTACTTGCCATATTTTGAAATTAAGAATATGCCTATTTTCAGTAACTTTTATACTGTTGACACTGTTACTTACACACCGATTGTTATAGGAGCATAACAAAAAAGACTCATTGAAAATGGCTAACAGTTTAGCTGAGAGCATGAAGGACCAACAAAATTTTGGATAATTTTTACTTACATTAAGTTTGGAAAAGAAAACAGTTGTGTATATCCAAGAAAAACATAATTAAAAAAATAAAAAATACCTTGTCAGTCTTGTTCAATGAAAATATATTATTCTGGAAATAAAGATGTGCATCTTATTTCCCTGTAGTCTATGTGAAATATGTATCAATGTTACTTTTCTCTATCTATTCCCAGCTTCTGCTCTCACAACTTTCAACCTGACCACTCATTCAAATATTGTTTCTTTAATGCCATCAGAAACTGAAAATAAAGTAGACTTTTTAATGTGTTATAACAAGCCAATCTGGTCAGAAAAAGAAAGAAAATGTTTAGCGAACTGTAAATCATGGTCTGGCTGGATTATTATTATTTTTCTTCTTTTGAGAAACTAATGGTAAGATAAGCTACTTTGTGTTTTTTATTTCTTACTTGGAGAACTGAAATAGCTGTTGTTTTAATAAAAAGAAATTCTGCACTTTTTGTAACCTGTAACTGAATTTGATGTTTAAAGCCTACAAAGCACATGACTCCAGCTCTTGCCTGTATGATTGACTTTCATGAGAATGAAAAAAGGAGACAGATAAATATATTTGTGGAGACTAAGAAGATTTAGTAATGGAAAACACATACTGTTTGGTATTAATATAATCCAAGAAGAGGGAGAAGAAAGACAAATGGTTATTGTTTTATGGGTTGGGGGTAAATTCTTACTTAAATTTGGCCAAAAGAATGAAAATAGCTGATTGTTATTTCTTATGAAATAAAGAGAAAATTTTAAAGTTAGACAGAAAACAAAACCAAGAAGTTATACGAATGCATAAAGATTTTCTTTTGAATTATTCAACTGTGACTACTACTACTACACGATTACTCCTTATAGCAAGTAATCTGAAAAAAATAACAGGAATTTAAGAAATCTTTACATCCGTCGAATACTCCTCTTTCTTAAGAGTCATGTCACTTCAGAAGATAGGTTATCATAGCTTTCCACACTTTCTTTCTTTTTTAATATCTGCAAATTGTGTATTGCCTTGATTGTTCTTGGGAAAGATAGTGGAGTAGTTTCCCATTACCTTCTCTATGATTTTGATTTAAGAGTTGTATTTCTCCTCAACTGGTTGCTACCCAAAGTTAGAGGTCCCATTCTACCCTGTTAGTTATTCTATCGCTGAAAAGAGTAAAAATGTATTTATGTCTCTCAAGCATGAGTTAACACAGCTTGGATTTGAACCTGGCTTGCCAATTCTTTTTTTAGTGTTGTTAATCATTAACATGAACCTCCTTTCTAGCAATGTCAAATGAATAAATAAAGCAGCATGAAAATTGTTTTTCATGCTGATACTCACTATGCTATGAGTATTTACAAAAGTAATAATATAATGATTATTTTGATAAGTTAAAATAAAACAAGACTTCAGCAATGTAAGTTGTAAGGAGAGTTTTAAAGATCTAAAATAAAGATCTGTATTATAATAGGTATAAGGCAGTATTACATATTACTATAATTATTATTTTTAGTGGGCACAGTAAATTTTTAAACAGTAAAATTAATAACAACCAACTTAGATCGAGAAAGAAAAATTTCACCTGACATGAATCGAATATCTATCTCTTTTTCCATCAAAGAAACTGCTTCTACACCCTGTTTGAAGTTATTAAGCAAATTATATAAGCTTTGATAATTCAAATTTAGTTTGAAAAAAATTTATCAAATTTTAAACAATCAATTTAGATGTCAAAACAAAGCCTGAGTTAAAATTTTAGGTAGTATCAATATGTTTTATTGAAGTTATTTGATATATTCTAAAAACTGTCCTCTGAAGTTAATAGGCAAAGCTGAATAATCACATTTTACTTCAATAAAGAGCTAATAAAATCATCAAATATTGATCAACACTTATTATAGAATAAATAACAAACACATATAAGTCTTTGAATCCTTTACATTTTAATATAGTGACCCTTTTTCTCGATAACAACCTGTAATCTATTATCCATTGATTTCATTCATTTTTTTTACTTCAGCAGGTTCTTCCAACATTGTAGTTCTAATTGCTTCCTATAGGTCTGTTTTGCTGTTATATTGTTTGCCACCTTCATATAATTTCATCTTCCAAACTGATCATAGATTTTTCATCAGATTCAGAACAGGAGTTGATGGTAGCCATTCCATTATCTTCTCTCCTGTAAATCTTTGACACTCAAAGTATTAACAGGTAAGCTTAGATACTTAAGAAGTAGCATTTGTCATGTATAAATACACACTTCACTTTGAAACTGCAAGACTGGGACTTGTAGCTTGCAAAGAAATTCTTGTTCATAAAATCGCAATAGTTAGCACTGTTAAGTTTATCTTTTTCATCGACTTTGAATGGTTCAATAATGATTTGATCAACAATTCCAGACCATATCATAACACTACCACCTTCTAGTTGCATTATTTTAGCCACAGGCACATCTGTATTGGATAAAATCCATCCTTTGGCCCATCCATTGTGTCCATCAAATGTCACTTGAGATTCATCCATGAAAAATACTTTAGAAAAGTTAATTTTCATGTATTTCTTGGCCCAATTTTGATCCTTTAAAATATTTGCTTTAGTGAGAGGAGGTTGCCTAGGAAATTCCCTCTATTCCAGCCTTTTCAATGATCTGAGTGCTGGTCACAAGTGATTGTTTCACCATAAGTCCCTTTATTTTACGTTCATCTTGAGGAAGAAAGTTCTAAAAGCCTTTTCCTTTGCTTTGAAACCTCAACTTACTTATATTTCCAACAGCCTTCTTTATTGTTCGATGATCTCTGTAAAGTTCCTTTGACATCTCCAATGTGAACATTCCCTCACTCAATATCTTTATTTTCTGTTTTCAGCAGTTCCTTTTACCCATATTTCAAAATATATTGTGGACAAAAAGAAAACACTAGTCTCTATTAGATTTCAGGGGTTTTAAGTTAATATTAGTTTAATCTGCATATTAATTTCAATCAGTCCATTTTCATAAATTCCAAATATCTCAAAAACTAACCATTAAAAATTTAGTTAAATATTTCATTAACGATGGAAATGGATGAATTTAAATTTAACAAATATTGGTTCATAACTTTTTGAGTTATTGAGGTTTATTTTATTTGCATAAGAACTTCAGAGAAGCTGTATACCTGAAACATGCTGCTACCAGTTTAGCCACAGGAGGTCACCATGATAGAGCAAGGTTTCCTATTTAAGGAAAGCATGTTCCTCATTGGGACTTCTACAAATCTATATCTGTCAACTTCAGTTACTGGTCGAGGTATAACAAATCAGTAAATAATTTTTGGGAGCTTAGTATTTTTAGGCATACCTTATGCCATGACATGTTTCTGGATTGAAAAATATTGATTTTGTATTCATTTTGAAGATGTGGAGTCCTGTTCATAAGATCAATACAATGAGTTATTAGACCTAGCTGTTTTGCATGAGAAAACAGAGTGGGGGTGGTGTTACAAAAGGAGTTCTTTTAAATAAACAGGTATATACATTTGTAATTAAAGAAGAAAAATTTACATAAATTAACAAAAGACAATTTATTTTTCTATTTACATTGTTTGGACTGTCATCCTCATCTTTTTTCTTATATTCACAACGTTTTGGCTGTTGTATGTTCCAGCCTTCTGCAGGTGATATACGTTGGAATTTTGAACTGAACCGTTTATGTGGGTAGACTGTTCTATTTCCACATGCCATGCCTTTTCCTGGATATCTTAGTTTCAGTTATTTTTCTTTAGTATCTCAACTCTCCAAGTTTTTGTTCACCTCTGCTGTGGCCAGGTATTGAACTCACAACTCTTTGGGTCAAGTCACTGGATTACTTCAACCAATGTTTTTATCCACTGGACTCCTGTGTCCTTGGGGACATTTAAGATAAATACTTATTAACTTCAAATATTTGTGTATATGCTTCCAAAAAATTCCATGCAAAACTGTTTTAAAAAAAATGTAAAACTGTTAGAAAAAGGGTAAATTATTCAGAAAATTAAAAAGAAATATGCAGTTTATACTGCAACTATGCTGAGCAGACCTTAGTTACAATTTCTAGAAGAGTGTGTGTTAACTAGCATGATCAATGGTCTGGAAAAACTCGGTCACGATGAGTTGTGACTTCATGCTAGCACAAACATCGACAACTCTCAAGGGTTCCGTCTACCCAATTTCATTCAAAAGCTTGGGTCAACCCGTGGTATAATTTTCAGGCACTTTCCAGAGGTATTGTATACTGGGATTGCCTCCTCTAGACCGATAACATCAAGGAGTCACCTTCCGGACATGGTGGGATTCGAACCCGGGTTTCAGAAAGCGAACGTTCTAACCGCTTGGCTACGTGCCCATAGAATAATCTAATAAACAGTCACTTTTCATTATAATAATTTACATGTTGCAATTAACTTACACTTTTTTTTTATCTCATTATTGAATACATAACCAAAAATTTAAAGTCAATTTTCTTGTCACGATATAGCATATTATGTGACTCTTTTGTGTAATATTTTACATACCATGTCTAGTAAGGACCTGGCCAATCATAGTGTTGTAATGGAATGTCCCACACTCCCTATTGCCTATGTGGACTGACTATATCAGTAGATATATATATAGTATGCATAGGATATACCTGGGGCCTTGCTTCGGGAATTATTAGCCTGCCATCCGATTCCCTGTCTTTCAGTAGTGTATTTTCATTTACAATAAACCTTTCTTTCTTTCATCTACGTGTGTTTTGCTGTTCTTTCACTCAATTACCAACTTTGTCTGTTTGTAACCTTTTTAAGGATACAACATTATGTTACCCTGCTTTTAAAACTGAAATTTATAAATAGTAGCTGGGTTCAATAATTATGTAAAAGTCAAGGCTTGTTTCACTCTCTATTGATATTATGAACTGGACACCCTTATAAAATGACTAGCAGCCATTGCCAGCTGGTCGATCAGAAAAAGCGTTCAATTAGAATTGAGCAAAAACAGCATCATGGTTAGATGTAACAGAGTCTATATTCAACTACTTTAAAGTACTTTTATTAAAACATGCATTTACTGATATAACAGAAGTAGTCTGTATTTATTCAATTGAATTTAGCCGAGGACATGAAGGGGTAAATCAGGCAACATGAAGACCCACTTCAGATCACAATTATTTTGGAGTTTTTGGTATTCAATTTGTCAGTGTGCTACCAGGGATATAAATGAGGGTACATTTATAAAGCAATTGTTAAGTTTGATGAAAATTGGTTGAAAGATCAATGAAGAATAAGAAAGAAACAAGTAAAAATTGCTCTTTTTCTACTATTTACATGGGTTTTCACTATATGAATACTCAATTATCAAGTTAAATGACTGTTAAACAATCAACTTGTTGTTGGTTACAATTGAGTGAAATTTGTATTAGATTGCTTGAAAATTGATAGAATTTTTAGTTTAAAATTTGTGTTGAAATTGATTTTTCATTTTTTACTAAATGCAGTGGTGTAGAAATAAAAATGAGGTATTGTTGAGCTTGTCATGATGTAAGTTACCTACATACTGAATTTGAAATTGGAGGAAAAAAGTTGAATTTATCAATTTTTGATTGACTTTATCGATTATTGATTTTTTTAAAATTATCAATTTTTTACACTAAGAACCTATCTCTTACATTGTACAATGTATGCCAAGTTTGGTCAAAATCAGTTGATGGATCTCTTGTGAAAAGGTATCCTCTATTTTATGTATATATAGATAAAAAAAAGTGTTGTGGTCTAAGGAAGATCTAAAGAATGCTAATTACAAAAAATATTTCCCTCTTTTTTTACAAGTGGACTTGTATCTAGATATAATCCTATACAATGTCTGGAAGTACAAAGGAATATTAAATTTCTCAGATGACAAGATATCTTCTCAAAAATGTCTGCCAAAAGCATGATAAAATATAAAATTATATTTTGAAGTAAAGTAACAGCTACATTAAAATGAATGCATTGATTCTTCTCTTTCTCCCATGTGTGGTGTCTTTTCATGATGTAGCTAGTCATAACTCTTCACAAATTCCTGTCCTTTGTAGCTGTGAGTAAGGTTTATCTTTTTGCCATCTCTCCTCATTCCTGTTTTGTTAACCATTAACACAATCTTGTTAGTTCTCTGCATTTCTCTGTCCCTCTTGCCTTCAGCTTCAGGGGTTTCCCCACTACCATAAAGTTGTCTCCCTTTGCCTTTTCTATAAATACTTTCATGGTAATTGTTCAAATGAACTCTTCACTATGGTGCCTAGACTATATGAATCTAATTGTAGCACTAGAGTGTCAACAAGGACTAATCGGTAGTTGAGTTAATTATATGTAACCGTAAGTTCTATGCTGACAGTTTCTTTTCTTGTACTACTCACTTGTGGAACTGCCTTTAAGACTCCATGCTTTCCAACCAACTTTAATCTTCAAAAATTTAAATACAATGTCAATTGCTATCTGCTGTCCCCTTAATTACTCTTCTTCTGTACTCACTCATTAATGATGTTTCTGTTTTCTAATTCTTCCACACGAAGTAATCCCTTGTGCCTTAACGGCTGTAACTCCTTGCATGGAGTGAACTTGATTGAAAAAAAGAAAGTGTTCTTTTTGTTTCCATTGCAAAAACCATTTGAAGTAGAAAATAAGTAAGACAAAGATAGCAACAAGTGAAAGAACTCTACACTTTGGCAGGAATATTTTAAAAAGTTAAAAATACTTTAAGAAAAGGGTTTGCGACAGCTGTATATTCAAATCACACCATGGTTTACCAACTGTAACAGAAAGTGCTTATCTATTATACTCATATTTGGTTAAATGTTTTCAACATTTTAAAAATAAGTGAATTCAGTACATATATGTACTTTATATATACTGAACAGAAAAGGAGAGAAGTATAATTTGCAGTATGTCTGATAATTGTAGTGTGGGGAGAAGATTCTGTGGAGGGGATATAAGTCACATCTTGTCATTCCAGAATTTTGTTTTGAAGAGAGAAAAGGTCAAGAGTAAGTTTTGACCTTTTCTTTTATACTGCTTTACACAAGACCACCTAGTGAGTGTTAAGAGAAAATGTATATATATATGTGTGTGTGTGTGGTTTTGGCAAAAGTGTGTCAGTATGCAGGGAAAATTTCATTCAGTAGAATTCTTTTTCCAGTAATATAAAGTGTTGAAAAATAAAAATCTAATTATCTATCTAAAGTGTGGACAGTAAAATCAACACTTAGTGGCAACAGTCTGTTTTATGTTTTAATGCAATTTTCATGACTTAAAGATTGTATCCACATTACTGTCCATGCTTATATTTACACTTGCTCTATCCTGAGCACTGTAAATATACCATACCTTAAAACCGCATTTTATTATATCTATCTATCTACCTACCTACCTATATATATATATATATATATTTAATCCAACATTTTTATTACTTCAAACATTACATTTAGTGGATAACCATCTTTGAAATAGACACCATGTTTTTATTTTAAATAGTGTCTATTATGTTTATCATCCTGCACATTCAAGAAAGCTTAATAAAAAAAATGTACTCTCCATCAAGATAAAAACATGCATCCCCCTTTGCAGGAGAAACCACCATTTGATCCAACATGCTTTAAACTACTTGGCCACAAAGAGTGTCACAACCCAGCAAGGTTTGAATTTACCTTTTAAGGAATGCCTACTCCCTTATTCAGATTTTTCTTGAAAGTCCAGATCTGCTCAGTTTTGTATCCAAAAGATAAACAAAGCAATTTATTAAGAAGTAATGAATATATTTTTAATACAAAATTTTTATTATTTAAAATCTTATTTTTAGTGGATATCCATGTTTGAAATTGACACCCCATTTTTATTTTAAACTGTGTCTATTATGTCTGTCAGCTTGTGTTTACTCGAGAAAACTTAATAATGGAAATGTACTCTCCAAACAATCAGCCCAATGAGCCACATAACAAATCTTATCATCCAATTTCTGATGAATAGATCATGGAGCTGAATTAGACTGGGAATAGGACAAAAACAGTAGGCTTTTCTTAAAGACATTGAATATATGCTCAGAATGACATCAGAAAGAGCAATACCAACACAGAAGTTTGTATATTGATGTTTTGTAGATTATGCAAAAGCATTTGATAAAGTACAACATAAAGAACTGTTTGAACTACTAGAGAAGCTTCATTTATTTTGGAAAGATATTAAAATAATCCAGAACTTACACTGTGAGAAAACTGTCAGCATATGGACAGAAAAATGAAAAGGGGCATAAGACAGGATATGTTTTCTCACCTGACTTATTGGAACTTTACAGTGGGGTGATCTTGAGAGAATTAAACCTGTCAGGATTTATTATTTCTGGACAAAACTATACAATATCTGCAGATGACACAGTGTTGATGGCAAACACAGAATTAAATTTACAGCAACTCCAAGAGAAGTTTGTAAAGTAAAGTGAGAAGAAAGAGCTAAACATCGATTTTACGAAGAAAAAAAATATGGTTGTCAACAAGAAGAACAGACCAAGATATAGACTATGAATGGTATATATATATACACACACACACATATATATATATATATATATATATATATATATATATATATATATATATATATATATATATATATATATATATATATAGACTATATATATATATATATATATATATAGACTATACATATATATATATATATATATATATAGACTATGAATTGGAGATGTCAATCAAATTTAAATATTTGGGAACTGTTTTAACAGAGAACATAACACCAAGATCTGAAGGCACATTGGAAGAGTAAAGTTTTATGAAACAGGAAAATTTCATTAGAAACAAAGAATAAAGTCCTCCTATATAGCAGTGAATGTTAGACAATCTCCTCACAGATGAAGAAGAGACTTGATGCAACAAAAATGTAGTTATACAGAAGGATACTGAGAATACCAATGACTGAATATATGAATAATTAAAATTTTTATGGAAAATGAAAAAAAAAGATAGATACTTATACTTAGAATTGAAAAGAGGAAGTTGCAATTTTTAGGACACATAAAGAAGAAAGTAGGCTTGGAGAATTTGGTACACACAGGGCAAATTGAAGGTAAGAGGAGCAGAGGAAAACAATGAGTAATATACCAAACAAGCTTGAAGAAATGGATGACAGAACAGTCATAGGGATTTTTTTTTTTAAGGCAATTCATCCCAAGCAAGGTAGGAGTGCCACTAGCACACAAGGGGCTACAGAGGATTGAGAACAAGAGTAAAGAGGCATGATTGAGGATACAGTGAGGGATGGGGAACAATCTCAGAGTATCAGATGTCAATTGACATTACACTTGAATATTTGAAGATTATAGTCATTGGGGAAGCAAGTAAATGAAAAGGAGTTCCACAGATAGGAAGTGTGGGAGAAGAAGATGTTTGAAAAGAAAAGATGGTTACATTTAACTGGTTTGACAGTGAAAAGTTGGGATCGTGAATGCCAGCCTGGAGCATTGTTTAAATTCATGAAGTCTGGGAACCAGCGAAAGTAGCTCGTCAGAACAGTTGCAAAAAAAAAAAACAACAACAACTTAATGAGAACTACAAAGGATAGGAAGTTGTAAAGAGCCATGATCACCTAAATCCTGAAGGGACATGACACATAGAAGAGAATCACAAAATAGATAAGCAGTCTATTTCACATTTAGGAAGACATCATTTTGTTTAAAGTTTTCTTCATATTGTGGCCATTTAACAGTTATCTTTAGTCTACTTTTTCTGTTGAAAACTGACAATTTTCCTTGTTTTAAATTCTAAAAAAAATCTAGATTATTTTGTTTTTCATTGTTCTTTCTCTTCTATTTCTTTGTCTCCTCCTTAGAAATTTTACATGAGAAGCAGAGAAATTAAAAAAAATGATCTTTTATGAAATTCTGATGTCAAATTTTGAAAATTGTCTATATAAATTCTAAATGTGCAAGACATGCTTTCTTTGTGTTACAGAAACAACTTTTGATAAAATAAAATTTTGAAAACAGTAACATTTTTTCCAGAACATTCTCTAACCTGTACATTTTTAACAAATCTATGTATAATGTTGTTGCTTTTCATAAGTAAAACAGATATTAATAATGTATTACGAACGGGAGAAAAGAGTTGATTAATCAAAAGTCATCTAAGCAAATAAGAAATCTGCATTAAATTGGAAATATTTTAACTGATACATGACTGGATTACTTGACTTAAATTTGCTAATGTAAGAATTTACCATATTAAGTTCAAGTCAAGAAAACGAAAAGGAAAACATTGATAAAAAAAAAATCAATATGTAAATTTGTTCAGTAAAATTTAGTGCAATTTTTTATTGAGCCTTTAAATCAACAGAATTTCAATGGTAATTAGTTAAAGATTTTTGGTGTTTGTACTCACTGCAACCTGGTATTGAGTTTTTGAATGACTTTTGTTTAGATGTGCTTTCTAAGCACTTTGGTATGGTTAGAATTTACACTTTGTTGACAAGGAATAAGCTTTAAGTAAAAGCTTATACATTCATATACCTACCTACCTATATATATATATATATATATATTTTCAATCAGTATTGCTCCATGCAAGGCAGTAAAGCCACTAAGACACAAGAGGTTACAATGTGTGGAAGAATTAGGAACAGAAAGATTAATAATGAGCAAGAAGAGAAAAGAGTAATCAGGAGGACAATAGAAAGTGATTGACACTGCATTTAAATTTTTGCAGATTAAAGTTGGCTGGAAAGCATGGAGACAGAACGAAGTTCCATAATAGCAGCTATATCTAGCTGTAAAGTGATATATATATATATATATATATAGGATGTAACAGCAAAATTGTCTAAATCACTGTAACAGCATGGGGTAATTATCCATCCCACAAAATATTTACTATCTAAAAATCCCCAAACAAACGGAGTTTCTTTTTTCCAGGTTTTCAGATAAGATGTTTAGCCATCTTGACACTATTTGTCGTGAGAATCACTGAAGAACCCTTTCAGTTATTCAGCTAGAAAGAGAACAGGTTAAAATAATTTTGTGTCAGACCCACTGTGTCTTCCCAACTGAGCAATGTTGAGAGGAAAAAGATCATTCAGGCCTTCAGTAATGGTACCAGTATTCATACTCTGGCTTCAGTCTTCAAAGTCCATTCAAGAACCATCAAGAGAATGGTGAATAAGTTTAAAAATGAGGAAAGAATAGAGAGGAAAATTGGATTGGGAGGTCACAACAGTAAGAGGGATCATCATTTCAACTTTGAGCTAAATACATTCTCATTGTTCAAAGTAGAGTCCAGCAGTGGTATATAAACCTTGGAGAATTCCAGTAAGATATCTTTAATCACTTCTAATATACAACAGTTCAAAGCTTAATTGAACAATTGGAAAATTTTGCTGTTACACCCGGTATATATATATATATATATATATATATATATATATATATATATTTTAAACATATATTGTTAAATATAACAGACAATAACTGTATATTTGCTTTAATTTTGGGTGAAAATAAAGACAAAAATTGTTCAACATTTGGATATTTTTATTAGGGCTATTCCGTGATCAAATGTTGGACATTTTTTATTTTCACCTGAAATTAAAGCAAATATACAGAGTTTAGAATGTCTCATGATCAAACATAATAGACATTCATTGTCTGTTATATTTAACAATATCTGTTTAAATAATGATCTTCTGCCCCAATACAATATACATACATACATACATACATACATACATACATACATATATATATATATATATATATATATACCTAGTGAGCCAGACAAACCTACCTAGGTTTCACCTAAACGGATCGTCAGGGAAAGTATATTCACTTTCTGTGGTAATGGTAAATAAGCAAGCTGGCAATTTGAAGATTTGACAAACTCACCTGGAGATTCATTATTCTTGTATACAGGAGAGTTGGGTAATTGCTTGATAGTTTGGAAAGGATAACATTCATTTTTTTGCATTCAATTACTTTCCTCTGTCCCTACTGTCATTAATAAAAACTGTGAGTTATTTGTCTTCTTTAGCTTTATTCTTGATAATGATTGTCAACTGTTTCTCTTGCTGACAACCATATATTCTTTCTTCTTAAAATTGATGTTTAGTCCTTGCTTCCTACTTTACTACCTTTTCTAGGAGTTCCTGCAGTTTTCTCTCTGTGTTTGAAATCAACATGTCGTCATTTGAATATATTATGTTGTTAAGATTGTGCTCACCATCTGTCATGGGTTGGTTTAAAAATAGGACACTCATTCACATTTTTTTAAAATGTTGGCCATTCACATATCAATAACATTTCTTCTCATTGTTAAAGCTTTCAAGTCTTCTTCTTTATTCAAATTGATATGGCTTCCGTTTACTTGAGATTTAGAATTGTTTTGCAAATATGTTTTGTTCTGAGGAAATTTTTCAGTTTTTCTGAAATAAAATTGGTTTGTAATTAAAATTAAAAAAAAAGTACAAATTATTTAAACTGAAGTGTTAGTGATATAATTTTATTCTATTC
This sequence comes from Acanthosepion pharaonis, assembly GCA_903632075.3. Classification (NCBI taxonomy): domain Eukaryota; kingdom Metazoa; phylum Mollusca; class Cephalopoda; order Sepiida; family Sepiidae; genus Acanthosepion; species Acanthosepion pharaonis. The sequence continues at coordinate 391,674 of CAHIKZ030000114.1, forward strand.
TTTCTAAAAATCATTAAATACATTTGATTACTAAATCCTTCATAAGTCACAATATAATCATAGAAACTGTAAACTTGTAAATTGTAATAAAACTCATGCATAACTATCAGTAAGTATAGATAATTCCCTAGGCTGGCACAAGGATATAGTAAAGTACCCATTAAGGATCAAATTAGCAATGGCTTTGTAGATTAGTAAGCATTCAGGTTTTTCCAGGATTTGATGTTATAAAGCAATTACATTTAAAGATCGTTATTGAAAATTTAGTATAAAAGTACTCTATGTATAAGACTAGCAGTAGAGCCCGGCATTGCCCGGGGATATAACAGTAAGAGATAGATCAAATATCCACCATCATAAAGACTGAAAAATAAAATTGACAAAGATTATTGTTTAAGGTTGACGGACACGCATGTCTTAATTATTTTTTTTTTTTTTTTTACGAATTGGTCAAACCCAAACTCAAACAAAAACATTGTTTTCAATCGTTAGGAGTCTCCCGATTGAATAGAATAATTTTATAAACAATTGTCTTGTAAATGGAATTTTAAAGCATTCTGAATGTAAAAATAAAGAAAAAAGTGTGCAAGACAATAAGAAACAATACATGCCAAAAAAAAAAGTGAAGTTTTGTTGAAATCGGTTGAAAAATGTAGGTAGCCTTTCTGTAACCTTTTAGTTTTACAATTTATGATTTTTACTTATTGAATACAGTAAAAAAAATTGCATATTTTGCTTGTGGTGATTCATAATTAGAATTCTGATTTGAATATATTTTCCACTCGTTGTTTCTAATACAAAAAATATTAACTTTATTTGGGTTTATTAATTATGATCTAACAAATCTTATTCATTTAGTAGCCTTTTAATAATAATCTTTTACAATTTATGATTTTTACTTATTGAATACAGTAAAAAAATTGGTCACCATGTGTATTTAAAGTAGTTTCCCATTCCGGTTATTATTTTTAGTTAGGACTTGTGTATGTTTAGATTTCATTATCTTTCCCTAAAGATAAAGAATTTATTCCGATGTTTGTATTCGTACAATCAGTAGAGATTGTTAGATTATTGTTTAAGGTTGACGGACACGCATGTCTTAATTAGTTTTTTTTTTATTTTTTTACGAATTGGTCAAACCCAAACTCAAAAAAAAAACATTGTTTTCAATCGTTATGAGTCTCCCAATTGAATAGAATTTTATTATAAATAATTGTCTTGTAAATGGATTTTTTAAAGCATTCTGAATGTTAAAAATAAAGAAAAAGTGTGCAAGAGAATAAGAAACACTACCTGCCAAAAAAAAAAAGTGAAGTTTTGTTTTATTGGCTGAAAAATATAGGAAATCCGCTCCCATATTTAAAGGAACCCACACACACAAACAACTCGATGTGAGTTGTCCCCCTTACATTTTCACGGTGTCTCTTTAATCGTGTTTTCAAATTGATTTTGTGCAAAAACAATTATATTTTTCCCATTTTTGGCGCTGTTAGTACCACCACAAGGTAATTTTATGTAGTCCTGTGAAGTTTTGTTGAAATCGGTTGAAAAATGTAGGAAATCCGATCCAATATATAAACGTTACAGACACACACACACACACACACAATCTGCGTTTTATAATAAGTAAGATTCTGTGACTTTCTTTAGTCCGTCTGGTGAAAAGAGAAGGGACAATCATTGATCTATCAGAGCCAAATTTTGGAGAGAAGTGCAAACAGGGTTCAAGGTACAGTTGGTTTTACTGAAGTGTGTACCTTAATACAATAGATTTTCATTAAATTCTTTGGAAAAATTAAAATTTATTTTTATTTAAAAAGAATTTAATAATAACAATAACAAATACTTATTTAATAAAAGTGCAATATTTTTTGCATATCTTTTCGTTAAGCTTTTATATATATCTTTTCTATAAGTTTTTATATACAAGAATCCAGTTTCCAGTTAGACCTGCGTTTGTGAGAACTACAAACAAATCAAAAGGCCAAATGCTTCAAAAAGTTGGAATTTGGCTCCAGAAAGAAATATTTACGCATGACTAGTTGAATGTTGCATGCTCAAGAGTAAGAAATCCTAAGAATTTATTCTTTTCTGTTAAAAAGTAAAAAAAGAAATTTTCTTAAAAAATAATGTTTACCATGAAGTCTTATAAAATTAAAGAAATTATTAAACCATATTAAGTATTTTTCCAAACAAATCAGCTTATTCAAATGTCATTGATTTGTTTGTAAAACTGAATCAAATGTAGAGTTTGGAAATCTCAACAAAAAATGTTAGCAACAATACTAAATAATATAAGGATTTAAAAATTTCTAGTTCTTTATACTTTGTAGTGGCCAATAGAGTCCTGTTAATCAAAGATAGGTAAATAGTTTAAGTTTTGATCTGAATTGCAAAAAATGAACAGGCATCAGTTAATTTCGAAAAAAATCTCAAAGAAAGCAGTATTTTTACATTGGAAATCATAAGCATGTGTCATTTGACAGTGGCAAAAAAATATTGTCACATAGCATATACAAAATTTTGTCTCATGTCCCATTTCTTCCTCAGGTGCCAGGTGTGAGACACTCTTGTGTGATCATGTCTCTTTTTGATTTATGATTGACTTAGCAGAATAATTCCTGCAATAGATGGCCATTACTTTCTGGGATACAATGGTTGCAAACTAAAGCTATAGGAATCAGTCTCTTTTGCTATTTAACCTATAGCTGGAGGGAAAAGAGAGTCATATTTTTCCCCAAGGTACATAATTGAATGCAATGGACTTGGCTGGAATTTGAACTTAGCTCTCTGATTTCTCATTCTGAGCCATTATTCATCATACCACCTGTACCTACTTACAGCAGCTGGTATTTCCAAGTGGTCACCCATCTAGGCACTGACCACTGGTCGGCATTGCTTTACTTTGGTGATTGGATGAGAACTGATATTTTAACTTTATATAGCCATAGACTGATTAGTGGACATTTCTATTTTCTTTCCTGTCTTTAAAATGATAGCCATTTCACTAAACATAGTTACTGGAAATAAATGACTATAAAGATTCTAATGGTGATTTCTCATAAGTACCATCATTTTAGTTTCAATAGGATAATCTTCAATACAGACCAAGCTAAACAACTCTCCCAACAGTCAATATAATAAAATATTTCATGAGACAGGATATATTGTATATTACTTTATGTCTATGCTTGTTTGGAAAGAATACAAATAAGAGAGGTTGAGGTTTAACTGTAAAACCTTACTTAGACATCGACAGCAATCAATGTAAGTTTCATGGAGATATAGTTTGTAATATTTGCAATTTTATTGTATCAATATCAAAAACATTTCTGTAACTCTGCATTTTCTTGTTTATCTTTTTTTATTTTTACAATGGCGTTTACCCTGTATAAAGGCTGGGTGACACTCAAGGTAGCGGGTTACAGAATAAAAGGCGCAGCTTATGTGGATATGTGTGGAAGATAACAGTTAACTATAGACTTGAACAGGTTAAGAATGTAGTGTCTGGGGAAGTATCCTCTTGGGAGTCAGTTCCACAAATCTGTGTTTCATAGGAAGAAGCTGCTTGAGTGGAACTTACATCTCATCAAAGGAATATGATGAGTGTGGCATGGTGGATCTTAGTTAAGAAAGTTAGGGCTGGTGGAACAAAAGAGTGTGCAGGGTGTCACCATTTTTTAGTTTTTGATTTTATCAGCTGCACAGTATAATAGGGTCAGTTGGGCACCTTCTGTGAGAAAAGAGCACCATGACACAATTTACTCTGCCAGAAATTTGAAAATGGCATGCAGCCTTGCTTGGCATTTACACCAGAAGCTCCGATAAGGACATTTCAGAGTGTTTGGGTGTTAATCTGAAGACTGCGCAGAGGATTTGGAAAGAGTTGGATGAATCTAATGGTGATTACAAATGCATGGCAGCTCAGAAAATCCACTCTGATCATTCTGATAAAAAAGAAATCAATGAATTTGTTGGTGACTGACTCAGAATCAACATAGAGGGTTACATCAAGTGCCTTGGGGAGGTGGTGCTACCCTGGGTCAAGAGGCTGGCTGCTGGAAGATCCTATGTTTGGCAACAGGACTCTGCACCATACCACACAAACAGGAGAATCCAGTTATAACTGTTTGACTATTTCTCTGGCCATATCATCCCTTATATCTGGCCAGCTTACTCCTCAGACTGCTACCCTCTTGATTATTACATGTGGGGTGCAGCTGAGTGAGAGATCAAAAAACTCATTGTAACACCAAAGATGAACTGAAAGCAAGGATTATGACAGCATTTACCAAGTTAAACAGGCAGACTGTCCGGAAGAGTTGCAGGAGATTTCAAAGTCATCTGGAGGCCATGGTTGAAGCCAATGGCAATTTTATTAAATAAATTTATTCTTTAGTATTTCAAGATATTTTTGTGTAATTTTGGTAAAATGAGATGTCTGTGCTATGTTCAGTTTTGTGTAATTTAAACAACAATTTATCCATCACACCTTGTCATTCATTTGAACACTTTCCATGGAAATAGTGATAGAACAGCAAAGGGCTTGCAGCATCTCCTCTGTGAGAAAGGAGTTGTAGGATGGAAAATAATTTATTACTCATAAGGACTTAGAGACACTTTTGGATGAGAGTAGAAAGCAAAGACTGGACAGCTCTTGCCCATATATGGTAGCAGTACTCTATTTTTGGTCTGATCAGGTTATTGTAAAAATAGAAGATAGCAAGAAGAGTTAGGTACTTACTGAAATGAGATGTTGAGATTTGAACCTAGGTCGTAGGGTCAGAAAACTAACATTATAACCTCTCAGCCACATACCCATCAGAATGATTATTACACAGATGGTAAAGACACACAAAAAAAATTCTAATGTTCAAAATGCTCTTTAATTACATCTCATAATTTGTTAAACCGAAAATTTTAAGAAAAATTCATTTAGCATTAAAAATGACAATGATTACAATGCTAATTACATCTTAAAACATTTAGGAATTAGATTTTTACAAGGTTTTTATTTAAGAGTATCTGCTTAGAAATAATTACAATTCTTGGTGGAAATTTTTTAAATTTCTGTTGTTTGATATTTTATTTCAAGAGATACTTTTCTCTTGTTATGATAAACTCTCTCAATGTGTTTAATATATCTTTTAGGCATCAAAAGTGATAATTTATAAATAAGAGAATGAAACTGTTGTGCAAATAGGAGGCGACTATTAGTTCCTTGATTCAAACTATGATTAAATTTAGAAGAGATTCAATCATGACAAACAAGAGAAACAGTGATTACAAGCTGTGCCTAAAAGGCATCAATTAATCTATATTTTAATGATCTAATTTCTGTTTGTGCATATATTTGATATCATAAAGCAGCAAAAATATAACATCATAGTGTGAGTTTTGTTTGGGTAATACTATTAAAATGCACTAAGTTGAAAAATGAAACATCTTTCAGTTCAATTGGCAACCTAATATGATAATGTAATTCTGCACATCACTGTACCAGCTGTGATGATATCTAAGTTCGGCTATATGCAAATACACCAGTGCTTGCTATGTTCCACAGATTCGTCAATGTTAGGACCATGATCATCATCAACAAAGCAATAATGACAAATGTTTTTCAAGATACTTGTTAGGTTGGGAAGTAGCAAAAAAAACAAAATTATGATTTCTCACTTAGCAATGTCTTCCTTCTGCTACAAGAAAGCAAACTTTTTCTAACTGACTACTCATGAAGTTCTGGCCATGGAAAATAAACACCTACACATGGACTGCCTGGCCATTTCCCTGATTGCCTCTTCACACACTGTGCAATTCATTATATAGGTACTGGCTGTGGACCCACCACCCCTTTCTGTCCACTTGTGTTCCACCAACTGGAAAGGGGACCACCCAGACAGATTTTGAGTGGATAGTCTTTCAAAAGATCCTACTGTGTAAAAACACCAACAAAATTTATGTTTGACAATTCAGAGATTAGCTGGAGACAAGATTCCTGAGAAACACTGGTCATTAAATTGAGTTAAAACTAAAAAGCATCTATCTATCTATCTATCTATCTATCTATCTATCTATCTATCTATCTATCTATCTATCTATCTATCCCTTCCCTTCTAAGAATATGTGAGAAATCAGATTGCTACAGTAATAATTATATGCAAAATTGTCAGTGAACACAATATTAATATCAGTGATGATGTATCCCGAAGTACATCATGAGAAAGATTTTTTTATAAAATAGGATGTAAATAGAAAATTGTACAACAAAAGAGGAATTTACTGAGCTGTTTTGAGTTTTTGCTAGTCATATTTTACTGATGTACATTGTTTGAACAAAATTTTAGTGCGTTTAAAAAGAGTAAACTGTTGCTTGAATTCATTATACCCTGTCAGAAGTCCAATTCTTTAGCTAAAATGGAAGAGTTAACTTTGACATCCACAGCTCATATTATAAAAACAGAGCTTAATTTCATCCAGTTTTGTATACCCACTTCCAGAATACTGTCCAAAAATACTAAGGTCATAAAACATCTTTTTTGAAAATCAGAAAATGCCCATGTTTTCACAGTAGCTGTTACTGAACCGCTGGCTAACTATAAAGCCAATGCTGATTTTTACCTACATTGGTGGATTTGACCTGACTGGCAATAGCAATGTATCCCCATCACAAGCAAGCTTAATGAGGCCATCAGCAGTGACATCAAGGTGCTTCCATCAACATTGACACCTTCAGCCAGCAAACAAAACTAGCAGCAGTAGCTCTTGACTACATATGCATGTTGTATGTGTGTTTATTTTCTCCACATGTTTACCTCAACTACTACATTGTGTTATATCCTAACAAACACTCAGTCTCCCATGATTGATATATGATACCTTGTAACAAGCAAGTGATCAAACCTTGTAACTCACAGAGAAATAAAACTGTTATATTTATCTCAACTGTTTTTCTCCATTTCTTGTATTGTCATTTACACGTTTTTTCTTGTTAGTGGTAATGTCATCATGAAAAATTTCAGCTTGTATAAGCTACTCTTCAAAAAAATGACCCTTTTAGTATGTTAATAATTTAGTATGGTAATATTTATATCATAATTATCCGAGTTTCATTTGTAGATATGTATGTGTTATAATCTTCCTAAAACCAGATCTTTTTCTGATTCATGTTACACAAATTTATACCAGTGGCTTAAATGTGAATGCTCCAAAACCGAACACTGAACTAAAAATTTTGTCAACTGGGTATCAACTCTGCAATTAGCTACTGTTTTACTTACACACTGAAAGAAAAATACAATCCAGGATTTCAACTCAATAGCATCCACTCCCTCCTAAAGAAATCAAATAAAAATTGAAGCGGATCTGAGCCTAAGAAAAGAACATAAGAGCCCATCAAAAGGATATCTTCGGCAGTTGGATGGCACAACAGCCAGGATTCATAATGCTCATCGGAACGCACACTCCCATCTCCAAAGACAACTCACCAAAGGCTGTCGCTGTAGTAAATCACAACTCACCCTCCTTCTCCAAACTGTATACCTCTGCGGAAGACTTTTACAATTCTACTTATCTCTTTCTTTCAAGAGAGACATTTACACCAATTTATCATTTGTTGCCTTTTTATGTTAATACAATTGTTTATTTCTTAAACCTCCATCATTTCTTCTTTGTTCTGTCAACATATGCTTAATATAACATTTGTTACCATAACACAGCAAAAATAGCACACGTTGTATTGAGATTTTTGTTAGGCAATATTGTTAAGAAGACCTAATTTGGAAAATTTAGCAATTACCAGTCTAATTTGCAACTTAACAGTGTTGAGTTTAAATTTAAATTTATCCTGAAACTAATGAGCTGATTGTTGGTTTGTTATAAAATTATAAAAGAATATCATATCAATATTGAAAGAAAAGAATTCAAGAAAATTATTAACAGTAGTATAAAATAATCATGCACATGAAATAATGATATTTCTTAAAAATGGTCTTTTTCCCTATTTTCATAAGAAAAGTTCTTCTTTCCTATTTTCATAAAAAAGGGTATTTTTCCTATTTCCATAAAAAAGTGTCTTTTTCCTATTTCCATAAAAAAGGTCTTCCTTTTACTATTTCTTATATAGAAATAATTTTTAGAAAATGTATCATTATTTTATGCAAAAAATTATTGGTCGGTTTATTTCTTTTCCTTTGCTTATTTTATCATTGCATTTTTTAAATTTGTAAACATTTATTCAAAAATAATTCCATACTAGACTCCTGCTGATTAAGCATTAGCGACTCAAGTAAGAAAACAAAAAGGACACTTAAAAAGACACAATTGAAAATTCTAATGAGGAAAGAGGGTTTGGAGAATATCACACTTACATATTGAAGACAAAAGAGACAGCGAATCAGTAATATAATCTATTTAATGAATTTGCGTAAATGGTTGGCAGATCTAGGATTAGAAGAAATATAAAAAAGATAAACCTTACTAAGAGCTACAAAATCCATGAAGTTGTGGAGAGCCATGATCACCCACATTCTGAATAGCTACAGCATATAGAAGTAGAAGTAAAGTTAACTTTAAATTTTCTTGCCAGAATTCACTTTGCATATTTATAAATATATACCATTCATCTGTGCAATGAATATTGCTACCATATCTAGTCTGGTGCTCATATTATATATCTGAAATTCTTGATAAAATCCAAAGATGGGCCTGTGATGTTATTGGTCCTGACCTGGCATCTCAGTTTCAGTCATTTCCCCACTGATGCAACATCTCTTCCTTCTCTTCATTATAAATATTTTCATAATAATTGTTTTAATGAGCTCTTCTCCTTGGTGCCTTGACTGCATGAATTTAAGCATCCTACTAGATTAGCAATTATGTCTCATTGTTTTAATGTTGAAATAGCTATGTAACTGTAAATTCTATTCTAATAGTTTCCTTTTTTTTGCACTTGCCTGTGAATTTCTGTTCTTTTTTTGCCTCTGAAGATCTTCAAAAATTTAAATGCAACGTCAATCACCATTTTCTGTTCTTTTACTGCACTTTCTCCTCATTAGATTCTTCTCATGATCTTTCACTCTCATTACCCTCTGACATCTTAGTGGCTTTATCACCTTGCTTGGGGTGAAATGATTAAAAGAAAACACAGATGCCTTAAGAACTAAGCAACAATTTACTACACAGATAACATTCCAAAATAAACCAAAATCTTCACAATGAGTAGGTTTGAAAAGGGTTCTGTTTTCTGAGGCCAATGGTTTTTAGCGGAATTAAAAAAAAATATTTGTCAATGTTTTATTGCAATTTCAGTTCATTATATTTATAATATATGGATGTCCACATATTATCATAGGGAATGCTGAGTTCAAATCCAGCTAAGGCAGTTATGTTTATTTTTGCATAAAAATTGATGAATCCATCATTTCTCCCTCTTTTACCAGCTAGTGGTGAAGTATCAGGGTATATTGGGCTCTCTAGCCTTGTTTGGCAGCCAGTCTAGAAGAAGGGAAACTCTGAATTTTTAAAAATAGCTGGATGTTGGATAAACAATTCCACCCAATAAAACTCTGCTTAATATAGAAACAACAGCAACACCTAGCATGGTGAGGCTGTGATCCTGTACTCCTACAGGGGAGACTACAGAGTTAACATACATAATAGATATATATTATATTTTATGAATATGAAGTGATTTGAAAATGAGCTGATTGGCCACTTTTGGCAGGTTTCAAGTGGTTATTATTTCTAAAATTCATATAAATATAAAATTTATCACAGTTAAATAATTGCATTTATAACAACTGTGATTATTTTACCTGTGACAAATTGGCACATTTTATAATCAGTGTTGACTGATTGGACCACTTTTAAAAGCTTGGTGCAACTAAATTTTGCATTTCTACTTGTGACTTTTGGGGGCCACTTTTTTTAATAAGCTGGGCTTGTAATTATAAGGAATTTAGTACTACTAGTAGGCCAACCAGGTAATCTTAATTATAATGATAATTCTCTCATACAAATTGCCAAGTTTCTTAATCAGAAAATCATTGGGTCACTGTTGTTTTCATTATGAATTACTCTCATAATTTTAATGCAAATTTTAGTGACTTGCAGTGAATATTAAATTGGTTAGGCTGCATAAATAAATATTAAGTTATTTTAGCTTCACACCAAGGATTTTTCTAATTGTAATTGGTAATTTCTATTTAATTTTATAACAAAACACATGAATGGCAGCTTGATACCAATGGTTTTGTAAATCTACAACTTTATAAAAGCTGTAGATTTCTGACACCTCTAGTTGATCATGTGATGGGTTTTAATGCTGTGTATACTGAAATATAGTACTACTTGATAGTATGTGCTCTCTAGCAGTAAGTTTGTGAAAACTGCAGGTGAATTTATGTGCTTCTATCTGTGGTGAACATACATCAGTACAGACTCAAAAGAGGTCCTGGATTGTGTGTGGGTAGGCCTATCAACACCAGTTACATCAAGGTTTTCCCTGTTAGCAGCAGGACAGCTTGGAATGTCAAGATACAGGCCTGCAACTTTTCAAGATCTGGGTTCTTGTAAGATGCCTCATACCAATAAAAGCAATGGGGAAACAAGCAGTGAGCAATACATGGTGTCTTGTGACATCGGTCCTTGGGCATTTTTTTTACTAAAGTCACTGTGGTTTCCAAGGCAGCGTTATTTTTTGTTACTTCCTGTCTCTATCTCCTCTCTGCCTATTGACACTATAGTTGCTGAGAGAGCAACTGGTTAGATGTTTCCCCCAACATCTACACATTACAACACTGTCCTTTAAAGATTAAGCAGACATAGAAAACATGACTGTGATACTCAGAAAGGATGCTTCTGACAATCTGTTCCAATTTGTTGTTCAATGTCATAAAGTTTATTCATGAAGCTAAGTTTATATATGAAGTGAAAACTCTAATTATACTTGTGCATAATGCTTGTATAATATACTAACATTTAGATAGCTTTCATTATTATAACTTCGGGGATTTAGGTGTACATGTATATTGAGGGGACACTTGTGACCAGGAGTTGATTTAATTTTGAAAATGTTGATTCAGTAATTGAGGGCTTTAATATTTAGTGCCAACAGATGATATACAATACAAAGAAAAATAGAACTTAAGAATCATTATTTATTATTCTAAAGCTTTCAGTGTGAAGGTAGCATAATGGCTATTGGTGCAGAAAGATGAATTGCAAAGATGAGTGTATATTCTAGCCTGATCTGTTTCTTTCACTTTCATACAGTTCTCTCTCAGCTGTGGGTTAAATAGCAGGTTAGCATTGGGTGGCAGCCAATCTTGGAGGAAGAAACCTTAGAATTCAAAACTATGGAAAATATACTCAATTATCTTTCTCAAGAGGTATCAGCAATTTCCAGATATAAAAGGAATCTATGGAGAGCCATGATTGATAATCATTATTTCATTTGTTTGTATGACTGTAAACTGGCTTTGATATGTTGGCCATTTCTATTTCACATTTGTCAACAGTTTTTGAGCTTCTTAAATTCTTATTCTACTTGCATTGAAGGTCGAATGCTTTTCTGTTTTCAGTAAGAGAAATGTCAATTCTACTTAAAACGATGAATTCTTTAAATGTCCTCAAGTATATATTGAGTATTGTCCTTTGTAAATATAACTTAGATTTCATAACCTTTGGCTATCCCATTGTTTTCAAGATCTTCATAAGATCTCTTCATTTTAAAGATGTCAGGCAATTTGCTTTCAGTCATTGTTAGTTATTGTAGTTTTCATTCTAAATTAAATGAATGGCTTCTACTTGGAAAGAAATGAATGATGAGCTTATTGATTGCTGTGTCAAGTCTGACAATGGATGTAACAGTCATTTTGCAGGTAATTCTTAAAGTGGGAATAGACTCATTCATTAAGTCATTCCTTTGTCAAAATGGAAAAGAGATCAAGAAGGATTGGGTTTGGGGCATTTTTGTAAAAGAAGATATTGTTGGTTCCAATCTTATAGAAAAGACTGCAAAAACATCAACCTTCCCAAATTTACAGACAGATAATACAGATGTATGCTGGGATTTTTTCCTAACGAATAAAAAGGACCACTTCTTGGTCTCATTTGCCATATTTTTGTTCTTGCTTCTCTTGAAGTTACAATCACTTGACTGTATCCCTTTTGCATGTTAACACCATTCTTACTTTTGCTTTATTACTATTGCTTTACTTACTTTTATCTTACATATATTGTTTGCTTCATATTATTTTGCTCTGTTCTTTTTGCTCTTTTGTTATTGTTTATTGGAAACTTTGTCAATTCTGCTTTTTGAGCATTTTTACCAATTACACCTAACCAATTACTTTACAGATATACAACTGCAGATGGAATTTGAATGAATATATTTTTGATACACCCTAATAATTTTTGGTATGGGGTCTGATCTAAAAGTTGCCAGCAATTTTAAATAAAATATTTTATTCATAAAACATCATATCATTATCATTCAGTCACCAAAGCAATTTTCCTGTTTTTTTATGACAGTATGCCAACTTTCTGCTAAATGGTGTAGTTCATCATTGCTGTAACCTAAAGAGGGTTACTGAATAAGGAATAATCAAAACAGAGGTTGGAAATGAAATGATAATCTTTATAACATCAACAAAATAAAATACTCACCAGTGATGTGAAGTAGGCAAATCACTGCTAGTGGTGGACTACGTAGACAGCATATTAACCCCACTAACAATAGTGTCAAGATCAGGACATACCCATTAGTGTTCATAGATATGGTATATAACAATCATAAAAGAATGATTCAAGTTAGATATTTCTGTTGCTTGCTCGGACAGAATTATGATAAAAAATGTATCTTTTGTTCCAGTATCGTGAACAAAACCACACTATTTTTGCAGTCTTTCTAGTCTAAATCTGGTACAAACTCTATTCTTTAGAATCCTCACAGTTAGTTATCTGGCTGAAGAATATTTAATAATTTAATAGAACTTACATTCATTGATCAATGTTGTCATTATATAATTTGCTAAAACAATATTTCAGTACTTGTTACTTTATGTCTTTTGTAATTAAAGTCAGAGTTGTAGCATGTTCCAAAAATTGTTTTGCTTCCTTATAACTCTAATTAGAAGAAAATCTTATAAAAGAATGTTGTTTACTTATCAAAAACTAAGAACTGGATTGTAAATTTACACTCACTTATCAAATGTCCACAAAACTGAAATATATTATTCAAATCAGAATAATAACACTATTTAAAAAAAAAATAATGCCATATCCTTTCAAGACATAATTGATCATAGCTCTCCACAGATTCTGCTTTTTTATTACCAATTGCCATGAATGCTTGGGAAAGATGGTGGAGTGGTTTCCTGTTGATTTCTATATGGTTTTGAATTCAGAGTTATCATTTTATTAGACTGGTTGCCAACCAAGATTCAAGATCACAGTCTATCTTGCTATTTAGCCCATAGCTGGGAAAGAAGAGACAAGTTCATGCCTTTCCTAATGGCACTGTGCAAAAGTGAATGCAATAGATTATGCGAAAATTTGAACATAGCTTGCTGATTCTATTTTCCACACTGATGACCTTTATGTTACCCTCACATCCTGCAATAACATCATTGTAGCCTTACCCAGATCAACATACATCTGATGAAGACCAGAGAGCGCAATGGCCAAAACTTTGCAATAATGATGAAAAAGATGAGGACAATAGTTCACATGTAAATAGGGTGAATAATGATAACTCCTTAAAATTTAGTCCAAGTTCTAAGACAAAAATCTCATCTGGCAAAAGCTTCAATTTTGATAAATTTATTACAGCTTTATTTTCAAGATTATTTGAAATATAGAGGGAAACTTTTGGTAGTGGAATTGCATTATTTTAAAGTTTCATGTGTGCTGAGTTTTGATACTTTTTTGTATTCTTCACTGAGAACATGGAACTTGTTTTATGTCAGAATTATCCAGCATCCACCAAAATCTCAGCTCTTAAAATGCATGTGGATATTTACATAAGCAAACTACCAATGTCCTACTCCAAGCAATGAACACAATGACAGGAGAGTTCCACAAAACTGATTGATTGCTTTTAGTAATTAATCAACTAATGGAAAATTTAGTGATGAGCATGATTTCCATCATTTTACTCACATTTCAGTTGAATTCCATTCATACTAGCTACCTTTCATTTGTTTTTCGGTTTGAGTACCAGTACAATGGCTTTTCTCAAAGCATATGACATCTGTACAAAGACTTACATATTTTTTATATTTTTATACTTGTATGCAATTTTTAAACATAATTTGAAGAAGACAGACATACTGTCAAAATATTGTTAAACACTATGTTTTTTCTTTTTCTTTTCTTAAAACATGCTCTTCTCTGTTAATAAAAATACTTAATATTTGCAATAATACTTGTAGTATTCTTTTTTCTTCTTCTTTTAGGGGTCATATTCCTTCTGGACATGGTTGATTATGGCTTTCCATTACTTCCTGTGATTTATAACTATTACCAACGTTTTTACTCTGCTCCTACTTCCTTATTTTATCATCCATTTACACAAGCTCATTAGATTGCTTACTCACTGTTTCCCTTTACACCCTCTTGCTTTCAGTATTTTATATGAATGTCAAATTCTCCAAGTTCTCTTTCCTCATTTTGCTAGCTAGAAATTTCAATTCTTTCTAATTCAAAGTATTCTTTTTTGTTCCTATTGTTCTTAAAACTTCCTTGTTGCTCATATGTTTAGTTCTATGGTCTTTTCAGCATCCTTCTGTTGAACCACATCTCTGTTGTCTCATCTCTGTTTTTCATCTGTGAGGAAATTGTCCAGCATTCATTGATATAGAAGAAGATTGATAATTCATTACAGTACAACCCACTTTTTTCTTTATTTTTAATATTTCTTAATATTCTGTTTAGATTTTGGAAGACATTTAATATTTCTAATAATTAATATTAATAATAATGATTTGTTTTTCACAGTTTATAAACCTTTTTGCAGGTTATTTAAAGAAAATATTTTTAGATTTTTTAGAATTTTATGGAGATAATAATGATTTATTGATATAAGTCCTAGTAATTAACCTATATCTGAGAGGGAGAAGGGGTTGGTTCACACCTTTTCCAAGAGTATTTGTGCATAAGTCAATATACTAAACCTGACCGGAATTGAAACTCAGCTCTCTGACTTCCAATTCTGAGTTGTTATCTATTACACCACCCACACACCCAAGCTTATAGTGCATGGTAGTCTGAAGTGGTCATCCAAGTACTTACCAGGTTTGACATAGCTTAACTTTGGTGATTGTGCAAGAACCAGTGTTTAATGTGATATGGCTGTAAGACTAATAATAATAATACTTCTAATATTATAATAAATATTAATAATAATACTTGTAATAATTAAATAATATTGAGGGAGTTGATAATCTAGAAGTTAATAATGGCAATAATAATAATGTTACTCAATGTGAGTGAAGTGGTTGGGAAAAACTTTAAATTCATTGTTGTCTGTTTAAATTAGATTTCAAAATGCTAGGCTTTGAAAAATTAACATAAAAAGCTAAAATTCTAATTTTAGCTACCAATTTGTCTCAATTGGAAAAGGACTGCAGTGAATAAAAATGACACAGGGTCTCTGATGTCAGAAAGATTTTGTATGAATGCTGTGAAATATAGAAATAAACATTCTTTCTCTTTTTTAGTCCCTCCCACCTCTCTATTGTCATCTCACACAAATTATGAATACTTTACAAGTCCTCTTATTTAATAACACTGATATTTTTATTTTATCTATTAAGCTTTTATGAGTACATTAGATAATATAAAATAATGGTTTAGATGTGTTAGTCATGTAATAGTTATTAGTATAGAAAGTGGAAGAGATGTTCATAGTGCAAATCCTAACCAAGTGTTATATTCTGGATAAATAGTAACAGGTTTATTGTAGAAACCAGTACACCAAGCAAGGAAGTAATAGTTATGCATACAGTTGTTGCAAGTCAATACAGTTGTGTGCATGCTGCTATCAGAAGGCTGCTAGTTCTTGTAGATCCCAGCTCAGCTCTCCCATTTGCTGTCCTCATGGATACCTATAGTGCTGCCACTCATGGGGGTGGCAGGTTATTCCATCACATCACCAAGACTGTTTCATTCATTTCTTACTATACCTTTGAAACAGGCATGAATCCTTCCTCTTCCAGCCCTAAGCAAAATAGACAGGAATTTTACCTTAGTTGGTAGCCAGTTTAGGAGAAGGAAAACTCTGAAATCAAACCACCACTGCCTTGTTGGTATCATGAGAAGAAAAGGCTAAACCCTAAACAAATGTGTAGTAGAGACCTGAAGGTGATTGGATGGTATACTGTGTCTCTTTCCAGCAACTTCTGGAGATGCCAAAATATAATGGTTTAAACTTTACTTAGGAATCTACTGGCAACAGCAAGAGTCGAATCTTGACTTGCAGACAGTCCAAGATCTCCACACCTCTTGGCCAGTCCCAGAGTGCTCAGTGCTACACCATCATCTGTCAACATGGTCAGACTTCATTGATTCCAACCTTAATAAATTAATAGCATTTGAAAATATTACAAATGATTAGAATGAGTAAACACTGATAAAGTATGTAGGTTTAATTTTTACAAAGTATGAAGTTTTACATCAAGATAAAATCTATGAAGAAAAGTTTTTATTAGAAAGGATCTGGGTGTATGTTTGCTTATACATAAACTGTAAAAAATGTAATAAAATTAAACCAGCAAACCTTGTTGATCAATGACAATAAAACAAATTTAACTGAATTCTTACTGCATCAGTTTATATATATATATATATATATATATATATATATATATATATATATATGTGTGTGTGTGTGTGTACACTGAGCAGCCATATGAGTTATAATAAAACAAGAGTGAATGAATTCTTACTGCATGCGTATATATATATATATATATGCACACTGAGCAGCCATACAAGTTACAATAAAACAATAGTGAATGAATTCTTACTGCATACGTATATATATATATATATATATATATATATATATATATATATATATAGTGTTATTTTGAGAGACTGTTTTTGAAGTCAAAATTGCTGATTTTTCAGTGGTTTGCTGATAGAAAGGCATTTAAGGCAAGCAGGCTTTGTGGTAAAGTGCTCAATATATTTTGAAAATCAGAGTTGGCTGGAAAGTATGGAGTTACATAAGTGAGAAATGCAAGAAAAAAATGCTAGCATAGAACTTATGGAGCTACATCTAGCCACTTTAGATGTAAATTAATGAGACCTTGTTGCCAATTTAGTACTGCACTTAAAATTCAGAAATTCAGGGCATCATGGTGGAGAGTTAAGCTGAAAATAAAATAGAATTAAATCTTCATTGATCTCTCAAGAGTACTGAGAGTATAAAATTGATATTTGACTATGAGACCCCTGACAAGTGGATGTTATTGCCACAAAGCTTTGGGACAAGGTAAGTGAATATTAATATTATTCATTACTATTAAGGCACGGTGGAGTAATGGATAGTGGCTCGGATTGAGAAATTGGAAAGACGAGTTCGAATTCCAATCAAATCCATTACATTCATCTCTGTGCTAATACCCTTGGGAAAGGTATGAATCCTCTCCTCCCAGCTATGGGTAAATAGCGGGACAAACCAGGTTCTATAGCCTTGGGTAGCAAATGGTTTAAGAGAAGGACAACTCTGAATTCAAAACCTATTACTCCAGGTTTGGGGCTGTGCAGTAGGCTAACAACCTACTCACTTAAAAAAAAAAAAAAACTGGCTTGTTATAGAAACCACAACAATATCTTGCAGCCCTATGCACCTAAAGGAATTTAAAGGCATAATATATATATATATATATATATATATATTATAAATTAATTGATTTAAAATATGGTTATTTTCGCTACACAGTTCCAACCATGTTTCAAAAATAGAAGCTAAAAACCCCTAATTTTATTTTTGCAAATAAATTAAAAGCATTAGTTCTATTTCATCTTCAAGCGAATTTTGGAGTAACTTTTAAAATTTACCGGGTTTTAAATACACAGCTAAAATCACGTTTCCATGGTTACAGAATATTCTACTCAAATTGAACACGGGGTGTCTAGATTTTCCTTATGACAGTATCATTGTATCAGTTATTAGCTACATTTTGGTAAGGGGTGAGGATGTATTTTACACTGAAACCTGACGTCGGTTGAATGGATGTCGTCTGAATTTAAAAAAAAAAAAAAAAAAAAAAAAAATTGTTAACGGTAAAAATTTTCAACGTCATCTTTTAAAATTAAAGATTTTTTTTTTTACAATACTTTTATTTAACTACGATTTGAAATATTTTCCTTTTTAATTTTTATTTTACTATATTCTTTTTAAGAACAGTTAAATGTATTAGAATCCATTATATTATGTAGGATTATTTTAACATTAAGTTTAAGTATGTATATGAGGTTACATTTTTTTTTTTTTTTTTTTTTGTATATGACTATGACAGCAGAAATGGTTACTTAATTTCACTGATTCAGTAAACTTTTCTTTTATATATAAACCTACACCCCGTGTTCAATTTGAGTAGAATATTCTGTAACCATGGAAACGTGATTTTAGCTGTGTATTTAAAACCCGGTAAATTTTAAAAGTTTTCCAAAATTCGCTTGAAGATGAAATAGAACTAATGCTTTTAATTTATTTGCAAAAATAAAATTAGGGGTTTTTAGCTTCTATTTTTTGAAACATGGTTGGAACTGTGTAGCGAGAAAATAACCATATTTTAAATCAATTAATTTATAATATTAATGCTCTGTAAATTTACATTGAGCACTATTTTGTAAAAATAAAATATCTATAAGAACACCGGATTTTATATCTTACTGTTCTTTTTTTTTTTTTTATATATATATATATATATATATATATATATATATATATATATATATAGGCTATAACTTTTGATACTGGGCACTATAATTACAAAGACTGCTTGCCTTAAAAACATTATCTTCTAGAAATATTGTTAACTGTTTTCATTTATTTGTTTTTTCATGAAATATATTCTTTGATATTGTTATATATTAATATTTGTATGTGGAGATATAGAGAAAGCATTCATATTATCTTCATAATTTATCTGCCGAAATTACCCTGGTTGCCTGTGTGCGTGTGTGTTTTTTTTTGTTATTATTTAAACACTATCTTGGTTGTTGTTATATATTAAATACACACACATGCATATAAAGAGAAGCTATTGTATATATGCATTCATATTAATACATGGACTCAAAAAGACAGGATACTTGGAAACACATTTCTAAATACATGCTTATTTATATATCCCCACTTATAAGTATATGGTTTTGCAGAGATTCTGTTATGTTTATATATGGGCTGCTTTCCTCATGAGACTAGAACTGTTATTCTCATTACTGTGTATTTAGAAATGCAGGGTATCCACACCATTAGATGCTGAAATTATTGACAGAAATGTACACATCTGTTATTCAATCAGTCATGCACAGATATTTGTCACAAGAAGACCACCATTTTAAAAGGCATTCTTCTTTGCCATTTAATCTCTTTCTGTTTATTGATTGATAGCAGATCAAAGGGTTATTTCCAGTGAAACTGGCATATTTTGTCCAGTCTTTGATGTTATTTGCAAAGTGTCAGGGGAATCAAAAAGTTCTGGAAAGCAGAAATGGAGGCTGTTAGAGTAAAACGGATTTCCTATTGACTGGGTCAGGGACATTAATGTCCGCTTTACCCCATACTCTGTCTCTCTGCTTGAATGAACTGTGGGCTGAATCATTCTTTTTCCTTTCTGCATGAAAACAGGAAAATATATTTGATAGTGCATAAAAGGATTAGAATTATCCTTAAAATCAAGGAAAGGTGCAAATTTGGCTAAAGTGATAACAGAAGCAATTGAACGGCTCAAGATCTCAAAATCCCATTTCTAACGTTAACGTGTTTAGTGCATTTAGAAGCTATTTCTGTAATAAATATTAATGAATATATAAGTAAAATAGCTATCCTTGCCTCTTACTAAGTTGGCAATTTACCTGCCAAGAAGTGCATTTTTACTAGTTTTGACCTGGTCTTGGTAAACTTAGTCAATATTAAGCAAAATTTACTTGTACGGAATATGGCTGTAACGTCATTGGTTTGTTGTTTCTAAGTATTTAATTGTCATGTTATATCCATCCTTTCTCAATACCTGTGTCTATGCATTTGGTGGTTGGCAAAACTTTTTCTTGCTGGAACATTCATTCACACTGGTTAAACTTGATTCTAGAAGCTATTCTGAATTTGATTTGTTAAGCCTTTTGTCTTTGCTTCAACTTTATGTTCCCATGGCATTCTTGTTTGAAAGAATTATGAAGAATCTTTTAACAGATTCCCATGCCAAATCCTTTACAGTGAGCTCAGCATTGGTCTTGTGCCTGCCCTATGCCTTGCTATAAGGATCGACTGAAACAGACTATGAAAAAGGGTAATAACACTTGCAAAACCAAGAGGATTTAGCCTCAAATTATTCACTCTGGCATTGGTCTACTTTGTGAATTTCCAGAAAATGACAATAAGAATGGTTCAATAAACCAAATGCAAAGGCAGATGATTAGTAATATAATTACAAATGTTGTCAAACAGTTACTGCTATCAAAATTGGTTGATCACAAACACTTATTTCAAAATAAATTCAAAATTGCCTTCTTACACTAACCAAAATTTCAGATATTTTTTAAAATATAGTCTTTTTCTTATATGATTGATTTTTATAGCAATGACAATTAATTCATGTGAATTTTAATATATTTAATGTCATAAACCAGTTAAAAAAAAGAGTTTATTTTAAGGTTTTTTTGGCACTAAAGTTCACATGAGAGCCACTCAGAGTAGAGGCTTACCATCAAAATGGTTATGATGAATTATACTTTATGTATAATGTGTGTGTGTGTGTATATATATATATATATATATATATATATAAGAATCCAACAGAATGATAGGATAACCATTTCCTATTTGTTCCTTATCTTATCTTATATATATTTATTAGAAGTATAAATTTTAGCTCTGCTATTTACATTGAACACTGTTTTAGTACTGGCAGCACTATATATATATATGATAGGATAAAGAACAAGTAGGAAACAGATCTTAATCTAACACATTTCACTTTATTAAAGCTTTATCAGAGATCAAGATACAAATGCTAAAAAAATGATAAAAAGTAAAGAGACGAAGATTAATGGTATGTTGTGTTTGGCTATTTCTTATATGAGTCACATGTAATGAAGTAACAGATGATATTCAGATATGTGTAACAAACATTCTGGATGCTAAAGTGAGTGAGATGCTGCAGGATGTTTTGAAATATTTTGTTTGGTTTGATTTTTTATTAAAATATAGCCCATGCATATTTTGTATATATATTGATTTTTTGGGGAAGAGATAAATTAGATTCATAAATAATGGATCTGTAGAAAAATGGTGACATAATGCACTTTTTTTTAAATGTGTGTTAATAGTTTGTAATATTGCTATAAATATATTTTCATAATATTTTCTCTTTAAAGGGTTATGATTTTTTTTTTTTTTTGATAAGCCAGGTATTAGTGAAATTAAAGTTATGTCCTATGTTGTGGTGTAAGATGAGAGTATTTGAATGTTTATCTAAATACAAGTCTCTTTTGTGTTCCTGGATGTGGGTATTTAGATTACGTAAAGTCTCCCCAATGTAATTGTTATTGCAATGTAGACATTGAATTTGATAAATTCCAGCATTTGAATTGTTTTTTTATATTATTTTTCATCCTAATTGTATCTTTGATAGTTTTGGAAGTGGTTGTAACAATCCTCATATCTAATTTACTTTTGAGTTTAGTGTTGATGGGTAGGATTATGAATTTTGTATAATTTTTGTTGGAAGTATTTGTTTGTTTCGCTTTATGGATTTTGTTAGCTCATTTTTTTTTTGTGTTTAAGATGAAATAGTATGGGTAGAGTAGAAGTTTGAATGTATTCTCAATATAATCCTATTCTTCACTAATGTATTCAGGGTTACATACCCAAAGGGCTCTAAGGTAAAATCCTATAATTACTCCAGATTTTATTCTATAGTTGTGATGGAAATAGAAATTGATAAGGTCATTTTTGTTGGTGGGTTTATGATAAAGTTTAAATTCTAATTTATTATCATTACATATTAATAGGGCATTGAGGAAAGGTAGAGAGTTATTTTTTTTTCAAATTCGTGTGTGAATATATCCTAGTTTATTGAGTTTAGCTATTATGTTTCTGTTAGTGTTGAAAAAATACAAATGTGCCTGAATGATTGTCAACAACAAGCTAAACACTTTCATGGGTGGGTGTATTTGGAAATGTGTAGGAAGCCTATCATATATATGATAGGCTTCCTCCTGCCAAGAGAAACAATGGGTGTAATAATATTTTATGATCTGAATAGTATTTAAAGAGAATGGTCACTTTCTCATTCTCTTCTCTATCAACCACTATGGCATGCCAGAAACAATTTTTTTTTGTCAGGATATTTGACAAAAGAACAGATTAAAGAAATGTGCATTTATACATTTTTATGTGTATTGGTGAATGTGAGGAACTGTGATTGAAATTGAACTACCCTTGGTAATTCTGAAACTTCACACACACAGACAGAATGATAGACTCGCATACCCCTATATATATATATATATATATATATATATATATATATATATATATATATATATATATATGTCCTTATCAAAAATGGTGAGGATATATGAGAAAAATAAAAATAAAAAAAGATACATTAATGGAAGCTATTCAGCTCAAGCAAATAAATTGAATGCAGGAAAATCCATTTTACATAGAAGAAAAACAAGAAGTCTTACCTATTTTATATCCAGTTATTGTGGTAAAATATTTTCTCCGTTATTCCATTGTTGCCTGTCTTCTTTGACTTGGAACTCAGAATCTGTAAAAAAAAGAAATGAATTGATTTTGTCAAATACTATTAAGGTTTTAATGAAGCAATCATAGGCAATGGTTTGCATTAATCATATCAAATTGTTAACTTCAAAGTGAGCAAGAAATAAAAAAAATGGATAAGAGAGAGAAGATAAAGAGATGTGACATTATGTCAGAAGAGATAATTTCTTGAGATTATTCTGATAAAAGACTTCTTATTACTTGTGTGTTTCTACATCATTGGCATGTCCAGCTTCAGTTTTTTTATCTGTCAGCAACCTGTTTGTCATCTCTACTTCTGTTTCATTTTGGCTCTCAGTGCCACTGCTTGCTCTTCTTTTCATTCAGGATTGATACTCATAATTTTTTTCTCCTTACATATATATATATATATATATATATATATATGATTGGTGTAGATGGAAAAAATTCCAATAACCAAAAATACTATTCTTAAAAGAGCACTCAATACAGAGTAGAGTGAATATTATTTATTCAAAAATTATAACATAAATATGTTATAACATCACTACAAAAATAGCCATTTTGTTTCAACACTTAATATCACTTGATAAGGCACCAGAAGTGTTGAAACAAAATGGCTATTTTTGTAGTGATGTTATAACATATTTATGTTACATTTTTATATATATATATATATATATATATATATATATATATATATATAGTGTTTGAAAGACTATTTTTGAAGACAAAATTGCTGGTTTTTCAGGGTTTTCTGATAAGGAGGCATTTAAGGCAAACAGACTTTGTGGTAGAGTGCTCAATATTGAAGATAGAGATAGAGCATGAATAGAATTAATATGAAAAGGATTTTTTATTTAACTCATGTTTACTTCAAAGTTTCATGGGTACATAGATGTGTCCACTCATTAGATTGCTGATATTTCTAGACTTTTTGTACTTTTCTTGTAGTATGAGTGTGTTACTTTTCCTTTCCTTTTGATTTGTGTTGATTGGTTGCTGACTTCTCTTCCTCTCCCTTCTTTTTTTTCATTTTTTTTTCATTTTTTTTCTTTCCTCACCTTCACCATTGAGATCTGGTTTATTGCTATTGTTTTGACCATTGAATTTAGGTTATGGTTGGATTTTTCTGTGTACATGTATGTTTGTGTGGGTGTGTTTTTATGTGAGCCCATGTATGCTTACATACATACATACAAACAAATATATATATATACATGCACTTACTTGCACATATATGTTTATGTGTTCGTGTGTGCGCATATGTGTGTTTGTGTTAACTGTATATCTATTTTTAGTAGGTTGTATTATTTAACTTAGTGTGTGCATGTGGTTTTGTAATTTTATTGTGGTATGAGTGTGTTATTTTCCTTTTGGTTTCATAATTATCTGCATTTAGTTTTATGAAAGAACAGGTTTTTTTTTGTTGGTGATGATGTTAAACCAATTAATTATAATAATTTTTGGTGATGTTGTTAAACAATTGGTTTAACAACAACAACAATAAAAAAAATCTGTGTGCATTCATATTTCTATGTATGTAGGCATACATAAACACACACACATTCATATATATATATATATATATATATATACACACACACACACACAACATATATATATGTATACGCACACATTCAGATATATATATATATATATATATATTTATAAACGTAAAAGACAATTAGAAAACAAAGCAGCTGCTAATAAAAAAAACAAAATGTCCTTAGCAACTGTTTTGTTTTGTTATTAGTAGTACTTTGTATAATAAATTCATTTCGTTTTTGCCTTGAAAAAGTTCACATTGGACGAAACACGTCAGCTAATATTACAGTTTTCCTATTGTTTTTTACATTTATAAATATTGTCTTTTTCTACGGGTTAACTCTGAGAAATATATATAAACATTCATATATATATATATATATGGAATAGTAGTGTTTGAACCTTTTATATTATATTCTTAGTCTGTCCTGGACATTGAGTTCTACCTGGATTCTGTGCTCTTGGGAATTTATGTATATATATATATATATATATATATATATATATATATATAGACCACTAATATTATCACTATATATGGATATGTTTCAGGGAATGTGATGAACAATGAACAGTTTTTTTTTATTCAGTTTTTCTCATGTTCTTACATTTTTTCTTTTATGATGATAAAGAATGTGTAGAAAAATCTTTATATAGCATTGAAGTATGAACCTGACAGTAACTATGCAGTGTTGATCCCTTTGTCTACAATGTCTCTATCACTATGTTGGGATGCATGATTGCCCACATCCAGATGGGACATGATATATAAAAGAAAAACTTTGCCAACTGATTAATACCAATTTTACTATGAAAACACAGACATGCATAATGACATCTCTTACCACCTAAGAAAATTTGTTTAAATATTTCTGATAAAAACAGCTAATCTATAATGAAATTCATATGGTATATTTATCATTTAAATATATCTAGATAGCTTTACCAGTATTGATTAGGTTAAAGCCATTTTTATTGGGGAAACATTGCCTCGTCTAAGAACATCTCATAGAGAATAAAATCTCTCCAAAATTCTACAGGAAAGTTTCTCTGAATTCTCTCTATTTAATAAATCATTACAGTTATTTTATTCCTTTGCTGAACTTGTTTATTGAAGATGGAGTGATTAAAGATAGTTTGAGTCAGAGAAGAGTAAAAAAAAGAATTCATTGATATTAATAAAACATTATCAACATTTATATGGTTATTTCCTTCTTATATTTTATGATATTTCCATTCATTCTTCATGACATGTTTAACACGAGCTGCAGATACTATACATAAGATTAATAATATCATAGTGAGTTGTTGAATTCAATCAACAGTTTGATAGAAAGCTGAAGTGAACATTGACATTTTCTTCAGAGCAAAGATTTAACAAAGCTTGGAGCCTTTTGTAGCAGAAGAGCAAGTTAAAAAATTGATTTTTAACTCTTCACTCTATTTTAACTTCAAGGTCTTTTAATCTGAAATTCAAAGATGCGTAAATGTGGGATAGATGCTTTGTATATGATATTTGTTCCTTCCAGGAAAAAGAAAATTTGTTAATATTTATCACACAATTTATTTTTTACCTGCAATTAGTTTTTTTTCTTTTTTTCATTTTCTTCAATTTTATAAGCTCAGATAAAGAGAATATTTATTATTTTATTTTCTAAATGCAGGGTATTCTTATTTAGCTAAAAAAAACTATTCTAATCTTTTATTCTGCCTTAAATGCTGCTATGAATTTCACTGGAGAAAAACTGACCAAGAAGTAATGTCTGAAAATTTATTTATTTTCTTTTTTTTTTATCAGATAAAGAAATTTGCTTACTTTCTTTCTGTATTTTTAGTTGTTCAAAAGATGGGAACAAATACGGGTTTTGTTGCTTTTTTATTTTTATTCCTCAAGCAGAGATGAAAAAAAAATCTTAGAAGAGATGGAAACATATAAATGATTGATTACACTTCTTTCTCCTGATATGAAAAATGATATCCTAAAAACATTCAGGTAAACTGACTTCTATTTTATCTTGTCCCAGTCATGTGACAGGATATGTGTCTCTCTGAGTATCACTTTGTAAATAAATATATATGTACTGATATAAACACACCAGAGTGACTTATGATTAGATGCTGTATATATATATATATATATATATATATATATATATATATGAGGAGGAACTGAAAAGTTCTCAATCCAACCAAGAAGAATGACCTGGAGTAAAAACCAAATATGTGATCCCCTATTATCACCTTGCAGTTCAGTACAATTAGTACATTTTTACAAACTTGTTTTAAAACTTTATTCAAAATTCAAATATTTGGTAATTGAAATACAACTCTGCTGCTGTCAACTGTAAATTATTTGAAACCTTTCTCCATTTGAAACTCTTTTTAAGGTGATTTCTGTCTGAATTTCTGGGATGAGGAGTTATCATTATTTACACTATTTACATATGGACTATTATCACAATGTTTCATCCCTTGCACTTTCCAGTCTTCATAAGGTGTATATCTATCTCGATAACCTACAGAGAATTCTAAACTGAACCCTTGTTTTAATCTACAGGGCTAGACTGTTCTCTATTTACTGCCCGTGTCTAGGGATGATTCATCTAGTTTTTATTTTTACTACTGCTCAGTTATTGCTCATTCTTGTTTCCACTGAATCCAAGTACACACTGCCCATCCCAGGGATTGAACTCACAATTACTATATCACTAAATTCATGAATCAATGCTGTAATCTCCTAGACTACTGTTGCATAATTTTCAAAATAGGAAGTGGATGAAGCAAGTGATGGTGAGTAAAGTGGATGGTCTACATTCTCAGAAACCAAATTCTTAAAAACATTTAATGTTTTAATAACCATACACAGCAAACTCTTACATTAAATGTTTAGTTCTTCTGGAGTTAGTTACCAAATTACCTTCTTTGTCCAAAAATCAATGGCCATGATATTTCCTGTTGAGTTTTATGTCTTGAATTTCTTTGGCCATTGAGAAAATTACTGCCACCATTTCATAGAGTCTTTGGTTTCAGGAGCCTTGTGATATAACCATGTTTCATCAATAGTGACAAATTATTTCAAAAGATTTTCATTAGATTGCTCAAATGCTGCAAAATTCACTTGGTGAAATCCAGTCAATATAATGTCTAGTTGGTATTCAAATATTTTGGCAACCATGTCACTTCTGGCTTTCCTTACCCAATGCTCATGATATATTCCCTGGATATCTCCAGGGTCTCAGTAGTTCTTTTGCCAAGATTCATCAGCCAAAATTAGGTCATGAACTTGATCAAAATTTTCAGGAATGGACACTGTTGAGGGATTCCAAGACTGTGTTGTATCTTGTTCCTGAAAATCTTCATGCTGGCACACCATTTCTTCACAGTTGAAAGTGATAGACATTTGTCATTCAATGTATGCCTTACCCACTCATGGATTTCCTTTACAGTTTTCCTTTATCTCATCACTAACAATTGTGATGGCCCATAATCCAACACTTGAAAATTTTACACACTGTTATTGAACTGAAGCAAATTCAACTATAAGCACAAGGATCATGTAAAGTGGCACGTTGTATTTTAAATGAAGATCCCAATTACGGTGACAATAATGTTCACATTTTGAAATATGGGTTAGGTGAGAAATTTTCAGCACCTTCTTAGATATATTTCTGTTAATAACAAAGAACAGATGATACACTTTGATCTTATTCAAAAAACAACAAAAAATAATCATAGGCCTTTTACTGCATAATAAAAATTTGATATTAATTATCTGTCAGGCTGTCAGATATTTGTGACACATATTGTATC
Organism: Acanthosepion pharaonis; assembly: GCA_903632075.3. Lineage (NCBI taxonomy): Eukaryota > Metazoa > Mollusca > Cephalopoda > Sepiida > Sepiidae > Acanthosepion > Acanthosepion pharaonis. Next base: position 420,016 of record CAHIKZ030000114.1, read on the forward strand.
TACAATTAACCCTTTAAGGCTGGAAGCACTCAAATGCATCCACAAATTACACACGCTTTCAGTACAGGAGTGCAGTAGCATGAAGAAGTAGGGGAGAGGTGTGACCACACTGGACATCTGTATCTGGAGGGCATCCAATCAAGGAATGAAATAAAAATTTTCTTTATATTTAATTTAAATAAAGTGTTTATTTCATGTTTCCTGTATTTTTACATATTTAAAATGTCTTCTTTTCTCACATTTCTCAGTACTATCGCCTATAGACCTCCCTACTTGAGTCTTAGGGGCAGGTAATCAAGGATTTGTCCCGGGCATCATCAAAACTCTGCACATCACTGTAAGAGTGTCTAAATGTACCTTCAATCAGTTGGTACTGTATCTCAGTAAAACCCATGATCTATTAAGGGTACCAGAAATTTACAACTTTTATAATCAGTAATGCCAAAGAGCTTCAATTGTGTATCATTTGAAAGAGAAACCAATACACTTTCATATAAAATTAACTTTTAATACTTGATTTTCAATGGCTTGTGTGATATATCAATTTAATTGAATTAACATGACATATTCAAATTTTTTAACAGTTTGTTAAGGACTCCAAGGATTCAATCATTGAAATCTCTTAAGGACTGATAGAATTAAAATAAATTACCCTCACCAGGCTTTTAGAATTTGTACTGAGAGGAATTGTAGTTCAGAAAAGGGTGTCATTATGAAAAGATTAGAAAAATGTCAAGCTTTTATTTTCTTGTTTATGGCAACTGGTCTAATGTAGAAAGAAACGGCAACCTACTGCGGGAAAAAAAACTGCCTCATCAGTCATGTATTGCCTAAGTGTGTATCACGCATGGCATATAACTGGTAGTAATAAATACTATTAATCAGTAATTAGTGCAGCTTGAGTAAGTTTATGCTGTAGACTAGGTTGCTTTGCTGTGGAGTTATGTGAGGCAAAACTAGTACTAGTAAAGTCAGTTTAATGCTCTCTAGGTGCCCAACAAGTGTGGACATGGGCAAAAAATAAGCTATACTTACTAAATATTTTGTAGACCAATCCCTCAGCAGGTTCTGCAATAAGATGCACATTACAGAACCTAGTAAGTAAAGAGTAATCAAGATGGCCACTGAAGAAGAAGAAATTACTTAAAGGTAAGTGCAGATCAGGAGAAAAGAGCAAAAGAGAAAAGTAGCACTATCTGAAGATAAATAAAGACTTCATTAATCCTAGTTAAGTTACCTGAATGAGGATATCTGATTTTTGAAAGACCCATATACTAAATTGGCTCAGGAAACATCACTGATAGTGTTGTTAGCTGTAATACAAAAGTAATTATGATCATGTGATAAGCAAAAACAGAAAAGGCAAGATATAGGAAACAGAACTCGTCTAAGAAATAAGAAGGCAATTGTAAGCATTAACTTCTATCTTATTATTTATATGAAGTAAACATAATGGTTTTCATGACTGTATTGATACAGAAATACAAAGGCACATTGAACTAAAGAAAGATGCCTTCCAAAAGCTGTACAAAGTAATAGAAGTAGGAAAATTTGGCACTGTCAGGACTTACTGAAGGCAAGAGTGGCAAATGAAAACAGGAAACAATTTACCAAACAAGCTTCAGGCAAATGTAAATAGAGGGTATAAATGGAACTAGGAAAGACGATAAGGGGGCAAACATTACTGAGATCTACAAAAGATAGGAAGTGGTAGAGAGCCTTGTAACTCTAAGCAACATTTGACTATCCACCATCTCTCTGTCTCTGCTCCTCCATCTTCAGGTAAGCTCATTAATTAGGTTACTCACTCTTTCTTTCTGTTGTTCTTGCTCTCAATATGCTCTATGAGCGTTAAATTTTCCAAGCCCCCACTTCTTTATTATGTCTCAGAAATTTCAACAGCCTCTTTCTGATTTTAAGTATGAGTGTCCTTTTATTTCCCATTTTTTTTTAAACTTCCCCATTGCTTACATGTTTACTCTATGGTACTTTTTAGTCTCTATAGTTTCTGTTGTCTTGAGTTTATTCTTCATTAGTAAGGAAATTTCACTGCCATAGATGAGGATAGATATGACATATCAGTTCAGTACTATTTTTGTTTCTAATAAAATTTTCTTAATCTCTTAATACTCTGCTTAATTTCTTTTCATTATTCTGATGCACTTTTGGGTTTCCTTGTCACATTTTCTATAATCTTTTACCAGATAGTTAAATCTATGCACTTGCCTGATTCTGACATCCCCAATATGTAGCTAACACGTTGCACCGTCTCTTTTGCTGACAACTATACATTCTGTCTTCTTACAGTTAATAGTCTTTTATTTCTGCTTTTTTTATTATTTTGTCTAAGAGTTTCCTTTCTTTGTCTGCTATTGACACAACCTAATACATGTATCTTATGCTGTTAAAATTATGCCTGCTAATAATAAATCCTATTAGGTCTTTTAGTTCTCTTAGGATTGTTTGCTGTATAAGTGAATATGGTGAGAAAACATCTCTGTCTTATTCCACTTTCTATTTTTATGTACATGATCAAATCAATTTTTGTCTATTATTACGTTATTGGGGTAACATTTTTCAATGAAGACAGAAATTGTTTTGAGTAGGCAAAAATTGTAAATAAATGTAAATTACTGTTTAACAACAGCAAAAGTGGAAATACAATTTGCTTTGGACCCATTACACTGTATTGCAGTGATTCTCAACTGCCATGAAATATTGTTACATATATATATATATATATATATATATATATGTGTGTGTGTGTGTGTGGAAGTGATAATGGTACAGTGTTAGTATTTGAATAAATGAATAATTATTAAACATTTTTTCAAATAATTCTTTTCACTCTTCTTCGATTATGTATACTTTGTTTTAATATTCATTTTTTAAAAAGTATTTTCATTTTATAATTTAATTTCTAAAAATTTTCCTTGATCTGTATAAATGAATATTAACCTTTTTTTCATATAATTGTATTCAAAATTCTTTGTTTAATTCAAAATTTATGGTTTTATTTCATAACATTTAAATGTATACCCTTTAAAATTTTTCTAAGTTTGCTGTGATATTCCTGTTTGCTGTTGCTTAAAAAGACTGAGAAACACTGTTGTCGTAGGTTTTAATGAGGAAAGAATATCATGTGACTAATAGTATATAAACTGTTAGAATTGTCAACAAATTTAAAATGGGAATGAGAAGACAACTCCCAAATTCTGGTCAAGACTTAATGGTTTGAGTTAATGTTCTTGCAAAAGATATGGCTAACTTTTCATGGTTTCATTCCCAAAGTATATTGAATATTGAGTAATATCATAATCCAAACAAATTGTTTTTTGTTCAAGATCATTGACCCTTATTTGGAAAAGTGAAGTTGTTCATACCTTGATGCCATGACTATGTGTTTCTATAATTATAAAAATCCTATGTCAAAACTTGATACTTGTCTCTTTGAATTACATACCAAACTTTCCAGACTTCTAGTTTTGTTAGAAAGAAGTTTTAAAGTACTTATTTTTGACATTGGTGCTTGTATGTGTGTACTTCTTCAGACTTCTTAAAGAGAAGAATGAACTGAAGACGGAGAGGTGGTACTGAAACTATTATCACAGACAAAATGTATTCAGACTTTTAAATTCTTGGTTCAGTAGAGAATTGTTTTGTATTGATTCTACCCCTTTTATGTGCCCTGTCCCTTCAGGACATTAGGGATCATGGCTCTCCACAACTTACTTTCCTTTGTAGCTCTTAGTAAAGTTTTTCTTTTTGCTCCCCTTTCTAATCTCTGTTCTGCCAACCATTTACACAAGCTCATTAAGTAGGTTATTCTCTGCTTTCCTTTGTCCCTCTTGCCTTCTATATATCCTGTGGGTATCAAATTCTCCAAGCTCTCATTCCTCATTATGTGATATAGAAATTTCAAGTATCTATTTCTCATTCTAGGTATAAGTGTCCATTTTGTTTTGATTTTCTCTAAAACTCTGTCGTCACTCAAATGTTCAATCCATGCTGTTCTCTATATCCTTCTGTAGGACACCATTTCTTTTCCCTCAAGTCTCTTCTTTATCAGTGAGGAGATTGTCCAGCATTCACAGCCATATAGGAAGGCTGATATTACATAGCAGTTCAGCACTTTTTTCTTTGTTTCTGATGAATTTTTCCTGTTTCTTAATATTTTACTTAACTTTTGGAAGGTGTCTTTTGCTATCCCAATGCATTTCCAGATTTTATTGTCACATTATCTGTCCTCTGTTAAAACATTTCCCAGATATTTAAATTTCACTACTTGTTTGATTTTAGTTTCTCTAATTTTTAGTTCCCATTATGTGCTGTTTCTTTTGCTGAGACTCATTCATTCTGTCCTCTTACTATTGATGTTTAGTCTTTTCTTCTCACTTTCCTTTTGTAATAACTTCTGTAAGAGTCCCCATAGTTTCCTTTGTGTATTTTCTTTCAACACTTGTGTCATCTGCATGTTAAGCTTGTTGTATCCAATCATGAATTGTCTCATATGAAACAGGAAGACATTTGATGAAAGAGAACAAGGAATTGACACTATGCTTATGCTAATCTATAATCCCACAGGTTTTGCTTGCTATTGAAAACTAGATCATTCCAATGAAACCTTTCATAAAATTTGTATGAGATTTTGCTGACTGACAGAGCTTTAGCTTTGAATGGACACAGGTTTAGGTCAGGTTTTCAGAATGTTATGAGTGCTTACAAAGAATTATATGTTAGAAAAATGGATGTGGCTAAAGTGTAAAGTGTACTGTTTTATTTCACATCTTCCCTGTCAGCTACAACAGATGAATGTTGACCTTTGACATCAAAGTAGGAAGACATAGAAGAAGGTTATTTTAGGGGGTTTAGGCATAGAAATTAATACCAAGTTTTTGCTTTATATCAGTTTAGGTAGCAGAGAAAGCTTTTACTATCATGTCTCTTTTAAATTCATGATGACTTGGCGGAATAATTTTGTGAGATTACCATTTCTTTCTGCTGTAGACTGGTGGTTAACCAAAGCTATAGCACTGAGTCTGCTCTGCTATTTAACCCATAGCTGGGGGCAAAGAGAAGGATTCATACCTTTTCCAAAGTTGTTTTCATGTAAGTGAATGTAACAAAATCAACTGAAATTTGAACTTTGCTCTTTGGTTTCTCATTCTGAGTGGTTATCTATTACACTTCTCATATATCCAAGATTACAACATCTGTTATTCCCAAGTAGTCACTCATCTTCATGAAATTATCATAGTAAAGGCAATGCAAATGGTTTTAACATTTGATCAATGGGAGAATATCAAGAATGTAATTACTCCATATATACTTTTGAGTGATCAATATTTGATTAACAAACAAAAAACTAAATTGTATCAGATTTGATTTAATTTTAGTGTTTATTCAGACATGTTCTGAGAAATCTTCTTCTTTGAAGCGTTGCATCCCTTTATGACGTTGGCAAACATGGCTCACCACAATTTCCTGTTCTTTATAGTTTTGTCTTTTTGTTATCTCTCCTAAGCTTTGTTCTGCCATTCATTTACTCAAGTTCACCAGGGAGGTTATGCATTGTTTTCTTCTTTCCTTCTTGCTTTCACTATGTCCTGTGAATATCAAATTTTCCAAACCCTCTTTTCTCATTATGTACCCAAGTAATTTCAACTCTCTTTCATAAGTGTTCTTTTTGTTTCCATTTTCTCTAAAACTTCATTGTTGCTTACATGTTTGGTCCATAGTATTCTTGGCATCCTTCTGTTGAGCCACATTTCTGTTGCTTCAAGTTTCTTCTCCATCTGTGCAGAGATTGTCTAGCATTCACTGCCATATAGGATGATGTATTATGTAAGAGTTCAGTACACTTTTCTTTGTGTTCTACTAAATTTTCCTGTTCCTTCTTGATTTTTTTTTAATCAGTTTACCCCATGCAAGGCAATAATGCTGCTCAGATGCAAGGAGATGTTGGGAGCAAAAGAGAATGAGAAAACTTTAGAAGGAACTGGAAACCCAATCCTAAACATGAAACTATAGCTAAACCTCTACTCTTAAAAAAAATGGGGAGGAAAGTGAACTGGATGATAGGCGAACCTATAAGCCTATGAGGAGCATCTGCATCACTATCTACTCCTTCTTAAGAAAATTAAAGAATGATTTGGTAAAATAAATACCAGTGAAATTAATACAAATGAACATATAAGCTGAAAGCAGAAATGACATAATGAAAATTAATAATCTGTTTGATTTCATTGATTTTTTTGAAAAATGCTTTTCTGTACTAGTTATATCATTATAAAAATGGCAAGTAGAAATCGAAGCCTATGAGGGGCTATCTATGTCATTGACATCCTATTACCTATCAATTACATAGTTATACACATAGAAAGTTGAACTCAAAGCCTATCCTATATGAAGTACAGTTATATAGTTATAAACATGGCAAGTAGAAATTGAAACTTATGATGGAGTATGTAAGTCATTCCATCCAATATCAAGTGCTAAATATATGGCAATTTGAAATGTAAGCCCATGAGGGGGCATCTACATCAATGACATCATATATCAACTCCAGTAAGCTAATTTGCATATCTGTAAATAGAATTGCAATAAAATAACCAAATTTTGATGATAACTTGATAGTCATGGATCACAGTCACAAGTCCCATAACCTATTAGGTCTTCAGGCTGAATTCAGAGTTTTCTTTCTTCTACACTGGTTGCCAACCAAGGCAATGGAGATGGGTTCATGCAATTTCCAAGGATATTCGTGCAGAATTGAATGTAATGAAATCAACTGGAATTCGAAGTTGGATCTATAATTTCACATTCAGAGCTGTTATTACACCACCACACATCCATCATAGATAGTAACAGACACCTTGAATAATAGAAAAGATAAAATACTTGGACAGAGATCCACTTAAACAAAGCTAGATTTTCTGTTTATAAATCACTTGTAAACTTGCCAGCCCTTTGAGCATATCGATTGAAGTGTCTGTACAATCTGATCCAGAATATTTATAATTCACATCATGTTTCCCATGTCAGTACTTGATGCTGTCACTGATACAAATCAGGGTCATTTTCCTTACAAACAATATAAATTCTAATATCATAAATTACTCTTTGCTTGATTTAATCGCTGAAGTTTTAGTCTTATAAACTTTGATTATGCACCAAATTGCTCAATGAGAATAAATTAATGACATTTACTTTGGTCTGATGCTCTTTCAGTAATTTATCTCAGTTATTCAAAAGATTTCTTTGAAATAATATTTTACATAAAACGGTCAACACTTGATAAATGGAGGCAAATTATAAAAGAAAAAAAAATTTTCTGCTATTTCCTGCCTTTGTGCTTTTGTGCCTCGGTTGACAAAAAGTATTTTATGAATTCAGCCAAGTTCATATTTCATACCAAGCTATATTTACAAGAGATTAATATTTCTTTTACAGTTTCACTTCAACTATTGTAGTTCAAGAAAAGCAGACACTTTTTAATATTGGCAAAATTTGATTTATGCAAATAAAAAACTTGACAATTCAATGAACTTTCATTGAAATAATGCATTTCTAGAGACAAATAAAAAATTATTTCATTAAAAATAAATACAGCTTTGCAGCAGACATTACACTGTTCAGGAAAGATCTAAAAACAATAAAGAAAAAATTTCCAAACATTTCTTGGCTTTATGTGGAGACAGACAACATCTCCTTTTGCCTTGATATGTTGGATATCAAGTAAAAGATAAATAATACTTTTTTAAGAGTTATCCATTAATGAAAATTTTAATATTTAACTCCATAAATGTTTATTTTTTGTTAATCATTTCATCATAAGCAAGGCAATAAAGCCTTTAAGATGCAAAGTGTTACTTATCATTAGAGATTAAAAGAAAAAGAAAATAATTATTAAGGAGAGAGAACAAAAAAAAAAGAACATGAATTAAGAAGAGAGAAAATAACGATTAACACTGTATTTAAATTTCTGAACATCAATGTTGTCTGAAGCAAGAAGTGATCTCCATACATGAGAAGTTCTTTAGAAGAAACTATTAGCATAGAACTTACTGTTACATTTAGCCATATTAACTGAAGAATGATGAGATGTTGCCACCAATATAGTTTAAGTCTAGGTACCAAAGATGAAACTTCAGAAAAATTACTATGACAATATATAGAGAAAAGGCACAGGGAAGCTATGTTATGTTGGTGGGAAATAACTGAAGCCAAGATGTCAGCTCAGTATCCATAACATTGCGGATTCTTCTTTGTATTTTATCAAGAATCTCTCTCATATATATATATATAGAAAATGTTAGCACAAGGAGTCACTCTCCTAGAGGTTAGCATCAGAAATGCTAAAAACATTGAAATGGAAAGCAAAAAAGATTCTCTTTTATCTTTTTTCATTTGTATATATTGTTTTTCATGAACGAAGATATGGTTAAAGACAATAATTTAAGGAAACGATTTTTATTCTTTTGTCATTTCTAATATAGCTGAAGAGAGAAATATAAAATGCTAAAGTTTAGGAAATTTGAACAGATTGATCAATTTGTTTCATCTGTCAGGTAATCTACAATTTCTCAGGTTTTGCTAAACATCAAAATGGCTTCATCAGAAAATAAAGAAATTTATTTTTTATCTCTATTGTTTCAATTGTTAATCCCTGGAGTCCTGACTAAATTGTTGAAAAACTGGAATCTGTGATGCTAGTTTAATTAAATTGATATATGTTTAAAATCATTGAAAATCAAGTATTACAAAGACATTTTAAAAGAAAGTAAATTGATTTTTCTTTCAAATGATTCCAGATTTAGTCTCCTTGATGTTACTGGTCACGAGATATTGTTTTGGAAATCTACAACTTTAACAAAGTTGCAGATTTCCAAACTATTGAATTGATCATGTGATGGGTGGACTGAAATACAATGCTACTTAATTGCAAACACATTCAAGTGCTCCTGAACTGTGTATAATTTTGGGTGCTTTCAGCCTTAAAGTATTAACCATTAACACACTGTATTATTCCCTACTTCCCTTTACACTACATTATTATTCAAGGTTCCTCTACTTAATTTCAGTCATGGTCATTTTTTGTTGCTATAGCAGGATATGACAACACATCTGAAAAAGCCAAATGATTTATCATTCAATCATCTGAGTCACTTGCAGTGGCAAGACAAATTTTTTTCTTTGCAACCAAAATTACCTCCAGAATGTCAAATGTTAAGGAAGCCATTTTGAACTTTATGGTTGCATAATATGTATTCTTATCTGCAATATGTTTGCCTTGATATCATCAGTACAATAATAATGTTGCAGGATCTTCAAACCTTTTATTAACTCATTTTAATGCTGCAAGGATTAAGAATCTGACAATTATGGTTCATTGTTTGGCTGACACTGCTTCAAAGATCAAGATTTATTTACATGACTTTCAATAGGTCTATTTTCCTGATCTTTGTTGTTGCTAGCACAACATTTCAGCCATTGTACCCTGCAGCCTTCATCAAGTGTTTATTAATCTGTATAGCCATCAGGGAATTTTGAACAGATACCTTTATCTAATCTATCTTTATGAGTCTATGGATATCTCATTTAGTTCTTATTTAGTACAGCTCAATTATTGTTTGCCCTGTTTCTACTGAATCCAAATTCACAGTGCCCAACCCAGAATTTGAACTCCCAATTACTGTGTTACCAAATTCACAAACCAATGTTTTAACCCAATAGGATATTGTCAAACTGGGCAGTGTGTATTTGGATTTAGTACAGATAGGATGACAAATGATTGACTCGTACTAAATAATCCCTAGATATGGACATCAGAATATGAACAATTTACTCCTGTATATTGAATAAATGGTTCAGTTAGAAATTCCTTGTATGAGGGCTGATCAGAAAGTATTGGGACTAGTGCTATAAAAAGAAAACAACAACACATATCAATATCACATTTAATCTCCTTTCAAGCAGTCCCCTTTGAAGCCATACACTTAATCCAGTGTTGTTTTCATTGATGTAAGAATTCCTGGAACACCTTTGTTGGTATAGTGAGCAGTTGCCTCATCACATTCTCTTGGATTTCATTGGTGTCTTGAAATTGTGTTTCCTTCAAGTGGAATTTGATTTTTGAAGAGGGAAAAATCTCAAGTGGGGATATCTGATGAATAGGATGGTTTTCAGACCTGGGGAATGTTGTCCTCAGCCAAAAACTGCTTCACAAGCCATGATCACTGATGAAACATCTGTGGTGTGGTGAGACAACCACACTCTACACACTTTCCTTCCAAGCACTGCTATAAACCATGGAAGTGAGTACGAATGTTATAACTTAGTGTGTATTTGTGATGGATTTCAAGGTCAATTTGTGACTAGTGGCTTCACTTTGCATGCTTTAGCTATGTTACCATAGCAACATTACCGATACATTTTGATCAGACATTGTATGTTTTTTGAATTGATAAGCACCTAAATGGATGCTGAAGGTCACAATGGCGGAAATGTTTTAATGACAACAACAAAGATGAAGGCAAGACACTGTTTGTAAATAATGATAACTCCTCACAACAGAAATTCAGACACAGAAGATTTCAACATCTGTCTATATTTTGGAAATGATATATTGTAACTATTTACACTATTTACATTGTTTGGACTGTTGTCCTCATCTTTATTGCCATATTCACATTGTTTCAGCCATTGTACATTCCGGCCATTTGCAGGTGGTATTTCTTGGCCCAATGGATAAAAGCATTGGTTGATTGATCCAAAAGTGATTTAACCCTGATACTTGTGAGTACATTATCTGGCCACAGCAGAGGGATCAAAAACTTGGAGAGTTGAGGTATCAAGGGGAATTAACTGAAACTGAGATATCCAAAGGCATGGCATGTAGAATTAGAACAATCTACCCCCTGGTCTAAATAAAGGGTTTGGTTTGAAATTCCAAGAAATATCACCTGAAGAAGGCTGGAGCCTACAATGGCTGAAATGTCATGAATATGACTATAAAGATGAGGACTACAGTCCAAACAATGTAAATAGAGAAGATTTATTTTTACTTTATTTCAAATCAACTTTTAAAACTTTTCTGCCCCATGTGGTGTGTATGCTTTTGGAGGAACAAAACCATATATTTCAATAGTTGGGTAACACATTCTTTTTCTGCCCAAATGTCAGACTGAAAAGCAGACATTCTTGCAGTTTTTAAGATATATTGTATTTTGGTCTCTTGACTTCGTCAAAGAGCAGATGCTATTCTAGTCACAGAAGTACCATCTTGGGAAGCAAGAGATTCTTTTCTACTTTTAGCTTCTTAAAGTTGTAATTACCTGTCACAAACAGATGAATGACTCCCGTGTGCTCCATTTTCTATTTGACTTGCAAATTGTCTTTGCCAAACTTTTAAAAAAAAACTTTCTCAGTACAACACTTTGTTTTACTATGACTTATTTCCAACTTCTTTTTTTTTTAGGATGTTTATACTAACCAGGTAACTTTAGTTGCAGAAAGAACACTTAAATGATTTGTTCTATCTTGGGTGAATTTGTCTGTTTGTCATATTAGAAAGAAGGCATAAAATGTTCACTCAGTCATTGAATTCAGTTTTTAATTGATTTGTTTCAATTTTAAAATAAGGATTTCTTAATTAGAATTCTTGTACTCTGTCCACCATTACAGTCAGTCTTAATCTTTACCATGCTGCAGTTGATAATTGTTGCTGTAGAATTGTCTCCCTTTGCTACCCTAGGTGCATTCTGTCACCTTGAGACAGTTGCTATAATAAACACTTGTAAACTATTATTTTTGGTATTTTAAGCTGGAAATCGCCCACTACTGCTTTGGAACAAGGTTAAACTTCAGTTTTGAATTCTTCTAGACTCTACACAAGTTGTAACACTGATTAAATCCACGTTAATATTTTCATGATTTTTTGTAAACAAAAATGGCTACATCACCATCCAACAAAGCCTTTATTCAAGAGTTTTTCTTAGGACTCTAATAATGATTAGTGGATGTTTACAGTGAAGTAGTCGAAGATGGTAACCACACTAGTGACATGGAGAAAAGCAATGATAACCACTAGCAGCTACTATCATCTATACCTGACTAATTTTGTGAAAGCTACTGGTGACCATCGATATACCTGATAGCCTTTCTGAAGATTAATTATTTTGTCTATTTATAAACGACGAAATGATAACTTAATTTATTTGTCAATGAGACAAATAAATATGAGTAAACATGAGGAAACATCATTTTTTGATGAAATGAAAGCATTCTTAGCAATTTTGCTTCTAATTGCACCTCCAGAACTCCACAAGAAATAATAAAAGTTAAAGTACTTTGAATTATTTATGTATTTTTTAATGTATTTGTTTTTTATTTTGTGTTTTTTTATTTTGTTTCAATTTTTTTGTTTTCAATGTTAAAACATGCATGCAAAACTTAATACATTACACAAAAATATTACTCATTCATTCTTTTATTAGTGTACAAAAATTAAAATCTCTAAACACAATCCAAAGAAAGTTATAACAATTTTAAAACAGTAGGTGTTCATGTTTTTGCACCCTCAAAAAAATGTGGTGGCAGGAGGAACAATTCTAAAAAGAAATTAGCATAGTAATAATTAATAATTAACAATAAACTTCTTTTATACACCATGTCCCTTCGTGATATGGATGATCATGGCTCACCACAAATTGCTATTTTTGTAGCTTTTAGCAATTTTCCTTTATTTTACTATATTTCCCACACTTCCTTTCTACCATGCACTTATATAAGCTTGTAAGGTTACATGTGGTTTCCCTTTGTTGCTATTGGTTTCAGTATACTTTGAGAGTGTCAAATATTCCAAGTCTTCTTTCTGCATTATGTGTGTTAGAAGTTTTAACTTTTACTGATTCTAACAAGAGATGTTATTTTTGTTTGCATTATCCTTCAAACTTTTTTGTATCACACATTGTCCATGATATCATCATCATTCTTTTTGTAAAACTTCATCTCTGTGGCTTCAAGTCTCCTCTTCATCTGTCTTGCAATCACTGCTATTTAGTAAGATTGATATTATGTATCAGTTCAGCACTCTTGTCTTTGTTTCTAATGAAATTTTCCTGTTTCTTAATACTTTGATTTAGTCTTTAGAAAGCATGTTTCATTATTCCTATGCCTCTTAAGATTTCAGAACACCAAGTTGTAATATTTTTTTGATAAGTTAAAAGTTTTAAAGATATTTATTAAGTTTATATTAATATGACATATGGGCACATTATAGATCAAATTCACTTCATCAGATGGGCTTGTAAACAATCTCTTTAAACTCATCTTCTTCTATGTGCCATATCTCTTCAGGACTTTGACGATCATGGCTCTCCACAATTACCCGCCCTTTGTAGCTCTTAATAAATTTTGTCTTTTTGTTATTTCTCCTAATCCCTGTTCTGCCGTCTATTTACTCAAGCTTGCCAGATAGGTTATGTTTTGTTTTCCTCTATTCATCTTGCTTTCAGTATATCTATCCTGTGAGTGTTAAATTTTTCAAACCCTCTTTCCTCATTATGTAACCAAGAAATTTCAACTGTCACTTCCTAGTGTTAAGTATAAGTGTCCTTTCTGTTTCCATTTCCTTTAAAAGTTCTTTGTTGCTCACATGTTTGGTCCATAGTATTCTAAGCATCCTTCTGTAGAACCATATTTCTGTTGCTTGAAGTCTCTTCTTCATCTGTGAGGAGATTGTTCAGTATTCACTGCTATATAAAAGGACTGATATTATATAACAGTTCAGTACTCTTTTTTAATTTCACATGATTTTTTTCTCTTTGTTTGACTTTTTAAATTAAATCACTAAGTCATGAACCCCCAATTTCCCTTCAGGACATAGCACATAAAATTGTGATTTCTGATGAATGGAAAGAATACTGGAATATGTGAATACAAAGTTTCTAGATTTAATATCATTCTGTCTGTTCTACAATTTCATTAAGTAATGTGCCATTGCTTAACATACTTGCAAAGTTGCAAGCATCCACACAGCCTCTTGGTTGTTATCAAATATAAATTATTGCAATGTCAGAAGTTTATTTTTACACAATTCTGCATCACTGCTTAAACCAATCACCTCTCAGCTACTTCATGAGACCTGGGGCAAACGTTCACCACTGTGCAGTTTTTGAGAGTCATCCTCCAAAGCTGTACCTTCCCAATTGAGTGTGAGGGTCAATCTTTGATGCCTGAAGCATCCCCAAAAGAAGAAGAGGGAAAGGAACTGGACAATTTCTGGTACTGTCTGTATATACAGGGTGTGATGGGTAAATTTTTGCCATTTTATTTTTTTAATTTCACACATGCATTTTGTTTGTTTTTGATTTTGTTGACTTCATATTAGAGTAGGATCAGTGTGGCACCATCTGTGAGAAAAAGAGCACCATGATGCTATTCACTCTGCCATAGATTTGGAAATGCCATGTTTTACTGCTTGCTATTCATGCTGGGAGCTCCAATACAAACATTTCAGAGTGTTTGGGTGTCAATCTGAGGACAGTGCAGAGAATTTAGAAAGAGTTGGATCAGTCTAATAATGATTAGAGTGGTGTTTGGAGTGATCTCTCATGATGGTGAGGTTATGCCTCCATTTACACAGGACCTCACACAACATGGAAACCTACATCAAGTGCCTTGAGGTAGTGTTACCCTGAGTCAAGAGGGTGGCTGCTGGAAAATCCTATGTCTGGCAACAGGACTATGTACTATTGCACACAAGCAGGAGAACAGTCATGGCTGTCAGACAATTTCTGCAACCACATCACCTCTTATATCTGGCTACCTAACTCCCCAGAGGCAACTCTCTTGATTATTATGCATGGGGTGCAGTTGAGCAAGAAAACTCCTTGTAATAGCAAAGATGAACTGAAGGCAAGACAAGCATTCACCAACTTAAACAAAGAGACCGTTCAGAAGAGTTGCAGGAGATTCCAAAGTCGTCTAGAGGCCATGGTTAAAGACTATGCCTATTTTATTGAATAAATTTGCTCTTCAGTATTTCAAGATATTTTTGTGTAATTATGGTAAATATATCTGTTAAAATGAGATGTCAGTGTTATTTTCATTTTTGCATAATTTAGATGACAATTTATCCATCGCATGTGTATTGGGCACCATTTTAATCATGACTTTGTGTCCAAACTATTATCATTGACGTGTGGGAGGTAGATGAATAGATTTACTGCTTGAACCAAATTGGTAGACATGATCTTAAGAATATAAGATATACTCTGTTTTTTTTTTTTAAATTTCACCCCAAGCAAGGTGGGAATGCTACTAGTCTGCAGGGTGTTACAAGTAGTAAAAGTGAGTGAAATGACTGAGTATTGGGAGGATTGAGGAAAGGACAAAATATGAACAGGATTCAAGAAGATAAAAGATGGTGATTAACATTACATTTAAATTTTTAAAGATTGTAGTTATCAGGGAAGTAAGTAAATGAAAGGGAGTTCCACAGCCGGGAAGTGTGAGAAAAGAAACTGTTGTAATAGTAATGGTGATTGCAGTTAGCTATTTCAACAGTAAACATGTGGGACAGATGACTCACTTAAATACATGCAGGCTAAAAAGCTCGTCAGAGCAGTTGCCATGAAAATATTTGTAGAAGAGACAGTAGGAAGTTATATCACATTTTGATGGCAGACACAGACAGAAAACTGCAGGAACTCTTAGACAAGGTATTAAAGGAAAGCAAGAAGAAAAGACTAACTATAAGTTAACAAAATGTATGCTTATTAGCAAGAGGGACAGCCTTAAATGCAAACTACAAATTGGAGATGTCAAAATTAAGCAAGTACAGAAATTTAACTATCTGGGAAGTGTTTTAACAGACAACAGAATATATACCACAGAAATCTGAAGGTACATGGGAATAGCAATAGATGTCTTTGAAAAACCAAACAAAATATTAAGAAACAGAAAAATTTTCTTTAGAAATGAAGAAAAGCATGCTGAATTGCTATGTAATATCAGTTCTCCTACGTATCAATGAATGCTTGATAATTTTCTCAGAGATGGGACAACAGAGATATGGTTCTGTAGAAGCATGCTTAAAATAGCATGGATTGAACATGCAAGCAATGAGGAAGTTTTAAGGAAAATACCAATAAAAAGGACACTTATACTTCAAATCAAAACATAACAGATTCTTAGAAACATAATGAGGAAAAGAGGGCTTGGAGAATTTGACACTCACAAGATATACTGAAGTCAAGAAAGACAGAGGAAAACAGTGCATAACCTAATGAGCTTGTGTAATTGGCTGACAGAACAGGGTTTGGGAGAGATAGCAAAAAGATAAAATATACTAAGAGCTACAAAGGACAGGAAATTGTGGAGAGCCATGATCACCAAAGTTGTGAAGGGACATAACAAATAGAAAAAGAATACTAAAAGTATTATTATTAATATTAATTAGAACAGGTAGCAAGTGTGGGAAGAAAGTTAGAGGAAAAAAGGATAGGAAGTTGTGGAGAGCCATGTCATATAAAAGAAGAAAAATTACTTCTTTCATACAACCATGGGTTTATTTTGTGCATAAATCTTCAGGCTGACACTGTTGGTGATGCATATTCAAAAATTCCTTAGCATATAGGAAAGTCTCATGCAAGAATGAAATGAAAAGATGACTAAGTTTATTTTTAAATCTGTCATATTGATCTTCCATAAATAACTAATATGGCAATATTGATCCTCTTAAACCTCTTATTTCTTTCCTGTCATTTTGATATTGACTCAAGCAGAATTATCTGAACTCATTATCTTTGGATGATGGGAATGTTTGTCACTGCTCTTCTATGGCTCAACAGGTTTTGCAAGATAAAACACAATGTAAAAAGGCATGAATCCACCATTCCCATAAGGTTAGATCAGGGATTACTTCCAGTTTCTTGCACCATGTAAGCATGTAGAACCTGTGACATATTACTTGAAGAAGAGATGAATAATGCCATATAATTTCTGCTCCTCCAAAAATGCACTAAAGTATCTACTAGTGTACCCCTACCAGTTTAATTGTTCAATAAATAATTTTATAGATACAAACTCTACTCTGCCTACTGTGTTTCTGTCCTGGGTATGATGATAAACCACATCAGCATCCTGGGTAAGACACTAAACTACATCCAACAGCAAGGCCTCTGATCAGGAGGTTTTGAGGAGTGAGAACCACCTCTTAATTGCTGGTGTTTCCAGAGTGGTTGCACGTGTTAGGGTCCCAGCTATGGGCAAATAGTTAGGCTCCCAAACTGGCGTCAAAACTCTATGAAAGTGTAAAAATAGGTTTTAATACCAGAAATACTTTGTAAAAAATTATTACCAGCTATACATTTTTGAGAAAAAAAAATATTACCAGCTATACATTTTTGGGAAAATATTACCACTGATACATATTTCAAGGAAAAATATTACCAGAAATAGATTTTGGAAAAAAAAATATTACCAACAATAAAAATTTCGTCAGCATTAAATAACCCATTGAGGTTGATATGGCATAAATCAAACCAAACCAAACCATACTGTGTTTATATTTACAGTACTATTACTGTGCATTATATTTTATCAGAATTAAATATATATAAAAACTTAAAGAAAAGGTATGTAAAAAAAAACAAACAATATTGCATTTTTATTAAATATGTATTTGTTATTTTAATGATTAAATTGTTTTTAAAATATTGTGAATATTTTACATGCTAAATAATAAAACATTTTAATTTTTACAAAAATTTAGTGAAAATTTATTCTACTAAGCTATGTACACACGAGTAAAACCAACTGTACTTTGTACCCCCCTTACCTGTTTGCACTTCTCCCCCAAAATCTTGTTTTTGAATTAGCTACCCACACTAGTAGATGGGTATACTCAGAAATGAGCACATAGTATTATATATATATATAGATATAGATATTGCAGAGAATCAAGGGGAAAAATGTTAAATTAAGACAAAAAAAAAACATTCATTACATTCAAGACTGATTGAAATTCACCCAATGTAAAACTGGCAAGCTTCTCATTCTTATCAGCAGTTTTTGATGAAAGTGAGAATTCTTGGATGACCATGCCCACTATAGAGTTAGGCATTGCGGGTGGAGGAGTTAGGCAACACTGTCTAACAACCACACTTCTTTTTGGGGGATGGTCAGGTCAGACCCACATTTACAACGCTTACTTTTTTCTTTTTTTTTTAAAAATAGAAAAAAGACAAAAACTGACTTTCAAAGGCATTGACAAATCCACTGTCAGTAACTACCAAAATCAGAAAGCCTCATTAAATGTAGTGAATCAAATTAATATTACATTAACATAACTAAGTATGAAAGTATATATATATATATATATATATAATTAATTTAAAAAAAAAATTTATAACATAAATATGTTATAAAATCACTACAAAAATAGCCATTTTGTTTCAACACCCCTGGTGTCTTATCAAGTGATGATATTGAATGCAAAATAAATGGTTTTAAAAGTTTCAAATTAATTAATGATCCTTCGCAAGGGGAAAACACAGTTACGAAAGCTAGAATGACCAATCAAAATACAAGTATAGGAAAATTCAGAAAGCTTGACAACGGAGTCATGTTATAATAGCTATTCAAATCTTTAAAATACGGGTAATATTAAAAAAGAATTTATTCTAACCAACAATTACTAAATTCTATGATAAAATTTGATATTAAAATTAAAAACTGCCAATTTTAAAATCCAAATTTAAAGACTATTAATTTGAAAAAATTATAAAATTACTGAAGAGAAAAGAAGAAATACATATGTTATTCAATTTATTTCTTCGTTGAAATTACGTTAGAACAGACGCTACTTCATCCGGTCATCCGACAATATATATGTATACATTTTAATCCCAAGTGTGTGAATGGGGTCCTAAACTCATGCGTAAAACAACACAAACACAATCAGATTATAATACATAAGCACCCATACATATTTAGACATATATACACACACAAAAAAAAAAATGTGACGAGACAGGGAACATCTCCACTGCCCTTTATGAAAAAAAAAAGAGGAGGAAAACCAACACCTACATACATACACAATTAAAAGTGAATGCACTTTCCATACACATAGACACCGATAAATACATGTACATATATCCACAGACATTGACCTAGACAATCAGTAAATAGATATTTAAGACTGAAAGTATCATTAAACAAATGCTAGCCACTTATTAAAATATAACTTAAGCAAGCAAATATACAAAGATAAAAATGGTTAAAAATAATATTATTTAATATATTGAAAAAACGAAAATTCCAAAACCACAAATATCAATAAAAACATATATTTCAATCATATAAGTTGATAATAGTTTTATTATATATTAGGTGAAGGAAAATAAGATAAAAAGAACTACCTACAGAAATACGTGTACTGTCATATGTACATAGACATATACACATATATACACGTGGCAGCAAACACAAACCAGCACACATATACATACATACATACATACATACATATACATAGAAATACATACATATAAATATATAAACATAAATATATGCATACATATACATCTCCATTATAACAAGTACACATACACATACATACATATATACACACATTTATGCACATATATCACATATATATATATATATATATATATATATATATATATATATAATATACAATACACAAACACAAACATAAACATATATACACATAGACTAACTCATGTGGCAGTAATCACAAACCAAAAGAAATCTTGAAAGTATTGTCAAAGATATTAATAGGTCTGGTGATTTATATGTTAAATTTGACAAAACGGCAAACTTTTATAAGTTATCTCCTAAGGATTATGATACATTAGTTAAAGATAGTCTAACCAGATGCTACAAAAAAATTGATACAAATCACTTCAACCAAATAGATAAGATTAATAGTATCAGTAAATCAATTACTGATAAACTAAAGATTAGTGATCGGGTCAGTAAACTACAAACTAAGGAAACCTATGTCTTGTTAAAAGACCATAAACCCGAATTCAAAACTAAGCCATCTACTAGGCTTATAAACCCGACTAGACCAGAAATCGGTAGAATTAGTAAGACTATCTTGGAAAGAACCAACCACTCCATAAAAAACACCCTTGGACTGCTACAGTGAATCAATACAGCTAATGTTATCAACTGGTTTAATAACATCCAATATAAGGGCAATTGTACTTTCATACAGTTCTATATTATCGACTATTATCCCTCTATATCGAAGAATCTTTTCACTTTGGCCTTGGATTTCGCCTGGGAATACTCTAATATTTCTGAGAATGAAGTGGACATCAGCATGATATGCCGAAATTCTGTTCTGATCTACAAGGATGAACAGTGGACCAAAAAGTCTTGCAACGACAATTTTGACATGTCAATGGGTTCTTTGGATTCTGCTGAAGCTTCTGACCTGGTTGGATTATTTCTTTTGTATAATTTAAGTGTCTTCGATTGTCTAGATTCTGATAGTGTAGGATTGTATCGAGATGATGGATTATTAGTTGTTAAAAACTCCACTAAAATTAAGGTAGTCCGTATTAGGAAAATGATCCATAGGGTATTTAAGGATTTAGGTCTTAAGACAATAGTTACAACTAATGTTAAACAAGTGGATTTTCTAGACGTCACCCTAGACCTTGCTAACAACACTTTCCAACCATATGTGAAGGTTAATTCAAACCCAATATACGTGAATCCAAATTCCAACCACCCCACTTCAGTTATCAAACACATACTCTTTTCCATTGGATTTAGAATTAGCACTAACTCTTCTAACAAAGATGTTTTTAATAAACATCGTGATTTTTACAATTCTGCACTCAAAAATAGTGGATACAAAGATATCACTATTCAATATAAAAACCCTGTTAATTGCAACCTTAATAAGAAAAGAAGATCAAGAAAGATCATCTGGTTCACCCCCCCCTTTCAATATAATGGTTAAAACTAAATTAGGACGTTTATTTTTAAACCTCATCAAGAAACATTTCTCCAACTCTGAAACTAACCCACTTAGTAAAGTATTTAATCCTAATACCCTTAAATTAAGTTATAGTTGTGCAGATAACCTAGAGAAAATAATTAAAAAACATAACAACATGGTCTTTAACAAGTATAGGAACTCAAAAAAGCTTGATTACTCAACAGGTTACTAACAGTAATACTAAATATAATAACATGATATAACAACTTATGTAATTGTAGGAATCCTAATAATTGTCCACTACAAAATAACTGTGGAATTAGTTCTGTAGTTTATCTTAGTACAATCTCTACAATTGAAAATCCAAATACAAAAAATTTTTACATTGGTAGCACCATGAAAACATTCAAGGAACGCTGGCGGGGGCATATGCAATCTTTTAATAACAGTGACTATAGGTACATGACTTCATTATCCAAGTATTTTTGGAGTCTAAAAGAAAAGAACAAAACACCTACGGTTAAATGGAGATTGATTAAGAAAGCCCAGACATGTAACTCCCTATATGCCCCATGTTACCTATGCCTTAATGAAAAATTTGAAATTATGAGATTTAAAAACAAGGCTGATCTCTTAAATCAAAGATATGAACTAACAGTTAATTGTAAACACCGTTATAAATTTAACTTATTGTAGGGGTCGTATAATTTAAATGATAATGATATGTCTATGTATGTTTAATAGATTATTACTTTTATTGCCTGATGGTCATCCTGACGATATGAATGTGTATTGTATACCTGAATAATGTTATTCATGTTTGTGTATGTGTGTATATATTTATTTGTATGTAGGTATGGGTGTTTGTATTGCTGAATGTGTATGTTTGTATATAAGTGTATTTATATGTTGGTAGGCTTTGTGTATACATATGTGTATGTGTGAGTATATGTGTATATGTATGTTTGTATGTATGTGTATGTGTGTGTATATATATATATATATATATATATATATATATATATATAATGTAAGTAGGTAAAAAGGAGGAGAAGAGAAGAGGTTAAGAAATATTGATGTGTATGTATATGTATTTGTGTTTGTGTATATATGTGTATGTGTATGTATGTATATGCATGTAATCTATATGTGTATGTATATATATATATATATGTATGTATGTGTGTGTGTCCTGTTGTATTGTGTATCTAAATTTATATTTACATATATTTCTGTTTGTATGAATGTGTTTATATATGTATGTTAGGGTACATGTATATTGGTGTGTGTTTATGTATGTATATGTATGTACGTTTATATATGTATTTGACTGAATGTCATTGTATTTATGTGTATGTGTGTATATATGTGTACTTGTTGTTATAGATAAGTATATTTATGTATATGTAAGTATATATATATATATATATATGTATGTATGTTTGTGGTTGTATATATGTGTGTGTTAACACCTATTATATTTGAGATTGTGTGTATGTGTAGGTATGGAAACTTTGGTTTGTCATTACTGCCACATGAGTTAGTCTATGTGTGTATATATGTTTATGTTTGTGTATTGGTGTGTGTATATATGTATATATATATACGTGAGTATGTGTGCATAAATGTGTGTATATATGTATGTATGTATGTGTATGTGTACTTGTTATCATGGAGATGTATATGTATGCATATATTTATGTTTATATATTTATTTGTATGTATTTCTATGTATATGTATGTATGTATATGTGAGCTGGTTTGTGTTTGCTGCCACGTGTATATATGTGTATATGTCTATGTACGTATGACAGTACACGTATTTCTGTAGGTAGTTCTTTTTATCTTATTTTCCTTCACCTAATATATAATGAAACTATTATCAACTTATATGATTGAAATATATGTTTTTATTGATATTTGTGGTTTTGGAATTTTCGTTTTTTCAATATATTAAATAATATTATTTTTAACCATTTTATCTTTTGTATATTTGCTTGCTTTGGTTATATTTTAATAAGTGGCTAGCATTTGTTTAATGATACTTTCAGTCTTAAATATCTATTTACTGATTGTCTAGGTCAATGTCTGTGGATATATGTACATGTATTTATCGGTGTCTATGTGTATGGAAAGTGCATTCACTTTTAATTGTGTATGTATGTGGGTGTTGGTTTTCCTCCTTTTTTTTTTTTTTTTCATAAAGGGCAGTGGAGATGTTCCCTGTCTCGTCACATTTTTTTTTTTGTGTGTATATATGTCTAAATATGTATGGGTGCTTATGTATTATAATCTGATTGTGTTTGTGTTGTTTTACGCATGAGTTTAGGACCCCATTCACACACTTGGGATTAAAATGTATACATATATATTGTCGGATGACCGGATGAAGTAGCGTCTGTTCTAACGTAATTTCAACGAAGAAATAAATTGAATAACATATGTATTTTTCTTTTCTCTACAGTAATTTTATAATTTTTTCAAATTAATAGTCTTTAAATTTGGATTTTAAAATTGGCAGTTTTTAATTTTAATATCAAATTTTATCATAGAATTTAGTAATTGTTGGTTAGAATAAATTCTTTTTTAATATTACCCGTATTTTAAAGATTTGAATAGCTATTATAACATGACTCCGTTGTCAAGCTTTCTGAATTTTCCTATACTTGTATTTTGATTGGTCATTCTAGCTTTTGTAACAGTGTTTTCCCCTTGCGAAGGATCATTAATTAATTTGAAACTTTTAAAACCATTTATTTTGCATTCAATATCATCACTTGATAAGACACCAGGGGTGTTGAAACAAAATGGCTATTTTTGTAGTGATTTTATAACATATTTATGTTATAAATTTTTTTTTTAAATTAATTATATATATATATATATATATACTTTCATACTTAGTTATGTTAATGTAATATTAATTTGATTCACTACATTTAATGAGGCTTTCTGATTTTGGTAGTTACTGACAGTGGATTTGTCAATGCCTTTGAAAGTTTGTTTTTGTCTTTTTTCTATTTTAAAAAAAAAAAAAAAAAGTGTTGTAAATGTGGGTCTGACCTGACCATCCCCCAAAAAGAAGTGTGGTTGTTAGACAGTGTTGCCTAACTCCTCCACCCCCAATGCCTAACTCTATAGTGGGCATGGTCATCCAAGAATTCTCACTTTCATCAAAAACTGCTGATAAGAATGAGAAGCTTGCCAGTTTTACATTGGGTGAATTTCAATCAGTCTTGAATGTAATGAATGTTTTTTTTTTGTCTTAATTTAACATTTTTCCCCTTGATTCTCTGCAATATCTATATCTATATCTATATATATATATATAATACTATGTGCTCATTTCTGAGTATACCCATCTACTAGTGTGGGTAGCTAATTCAAAACAAGATTTTGGGGAGAAGTGCAAACAGGTAAGGGGGTACAAAGTACAGTTGGTTTTACTCGTGTACATAACTTAGTAGAATAAATTTTCACTAAATTTTTTGTAAAAATTAAAATGTTTTATTATTTAGCATGCAAAATATTCACAATATTTTAAAAACAATTTAATCATTAAAATAACAAATACATATTTAATAAAAATGCAATATTGTTTGTTTTTTTTTACATACCTTTTCTTTAAGTTTTTATATATATTTAATTCTGATAAAATATAATGCACAGTAATAGTACTGTAAATATAAACACAGTATGGTTTGGTTTGGTTTATGCCATATCAACCTCAATAATTTAATTAATTTAATTAATTATTTAAAAAAAAAAAAATTTATAACATAAACATGTTATAAATTTTTTTTTTTTTAAATAATTATATCTGCTCTACTTTGCATTGAGCACACTTTTAAGAAAAGTAATTGTTGGTTATTGGAATTCATTCTGTATATACCAATTATATACTTGTGTATATATATATATATATATATATATATATATATATATATATATATATAAATATATATATATATGTATCATAGGAAATAAATAATCATTCAAGTAAGATGGGAAGACATTGCAGAGAATCAATGGGAAAAAAAAATAAATTAAGACAAAAACCATACATTACATTCAAGAAGTGTTGAGTCGTTCCTCTTTGAAAAATCTTAACTCTTCAATCCCCTCTTTTGATTTCTTGATTATTGGCTACATTCTTCTCCTTAGAAAGGACACTAAAGTCCACATGCCTGGGAGATTATGCCTGTGAAGATCTCCTGCTGGCTAGGACCATTCTTATATGTGTCTCCATCTCTTTCTACTTTGTCAGCTATCTCTTATTTCTTTACCATTGCCCTTCCTCTCAAGACTGTTGCATGCTAGATAGTATTTCTGATAATATAGACAAGACCATCTACACCCACTTGCAAAATGCTCATGTTTGGTGACTTTAATGCCCACCATACCAGGTGGCTTAAACACACTGTCACTGATCTCATATACATCCAGATCCTGAACTTCTGAATCTCTCAGGCAAGTGGTTGACTTCCCTACACATTTCACCTGTAACCCTGGCAAACATGCTTCTTTTCTCAATCTCTTTTTTACTTCTATCCCTGACTCTTGTCATACTATGCAGCTCTGCCGTCTTGGCAACTCTGATCATGTGGTAGTGTCTGTAAGCGTCTCGTTTTGATCCCCACTAGCCCAGAACCTCCTACCAACAGAATATCCTTCTGTTATCAATGAGCAGATTGGGACTTGTTCTGCGATTTCTTTTGTAACATCACATGGAAAGAAGTTGTTAATCATCCTGTTCAAAAATGTTGTCTGTGGTCTCCTCCTGCGTGAAAGCTGGCATTGATGCTTTCATTCCAGCAAGGAAATATCAAATTAAATCATAGTCATCTTCTTGGTTCTCACCTACATGCTCAGCTGCTATAGCCCAAAGGAATCACTTCTTCTGTCTGTACAAGAATGACACGTCTCATTGAAAGAGACGTCTCTTTGTTTCTGCTCGTAATGAGTGCAAGTGTCTCCTTAATGAAGCAAGCTTACTGTTTTCTGATAGAATGAAACAATGTCTAGCATCTTGCAAGTTCAGTTTCAGAGATTATTGGCAGCTTTGCAAGAATGTGCTGAACAACAACAAATCCTCAATCCCTCCCCTATTTAATCTATTTGAAGTTTTGACATCTACAGCAGATAATCTAGAATACTTTGATTGGAAATTCCCTACCAACTCAACACTTGACTCATCTTGAGTACCCACACCTGATTTTTTCCCCCTAAAATTGAGGCTATACTAGGTGATAATCACATAATCCCTTCACTAGTCTCAGACATCATTCGTAAAGTAGACTGCTATAAGACAACTGGAAGTGACAGGATACCAGACATTATGATTAAGAAATGTGCCTCCGAACTGGCTCTAGTTCTCTCCAAACTCTACAACTATTGCCTCATTGCTTCCTGCTTTCCAACTTGTTAAAAGTCCTCCTCTGTAGTCCATGTTTTTAAGAACTCTGGAGAACCTTCTGACACCTCTATTACCCTATTAGCCACTTTTTGGTAAAGTATTTGAGGCTTTAATCAATGCTTAAGTGGTTAAGCATTTTACCTCTCATGACCTACTCTCTAACAAACAATATGGATTCTCTTTTGCCCAGTCTACTGCTGATTTACTGATGGTCATCACTGAGTATGTATATCAAGCTCTTGATAATAGCTGTGGCTCTAGATATCTCAAAGGCACTTGGCAGGGTTTGGCATGCTGGTTTTCTATATATGCTTCAAGGCTACAGTATTACAGGACAATTGTTTGATTTAATCCAATCATTCCTATCAAAGTGTGAAATGCAGGTTCTCCTGAATGGGCTCACTTCCAGGTCTTCTGGTCTTCATCAATGATCTTTCTGATGTCATCAGTTCCCAAGTAGACATTTATGCAGATGACACTACCATTTACTTCTGTCTCAATAGTAAATCCGTCAAAGCTGACAAAGTTAACCTGGCTGCTGCTCTTGAAAAGGACCACCAATCAGTGGTTAACTGGGGCAGGAAATGGCTTGTAAATTTTAATGCCTCCAAAAATGTTGTGATGAGATAACCCAACTTCCCCATTCACGATAATGGACGGACTGGTTGCCGATAAAGTATGACCACAGGCAACAGTAGAGAAGGTCTTCGTTTACTAACACCATTGCGGTTAGCTTACTCCTGACTCTGTCTCTGTATTTTGACATACCTACATCCAATTATAAAATTATTATTGAAAACCACACTCGGGTTTACTTTGTTTATTATATCTTGCACGAGATATAACAAAAACTAAGCTGCTCTCATTTAACCACCATAGAGGGACTTTTCTGCTCCTATAAGCATGGTTAATACTTGACTCCAGTAGAGCATCTCACTGTGCCTTCTTGGCCTCATGTTTTGAACTGACTTGAAGTGGAACTACATTGAATCAATAAATGCATCTACTGCAAGGAAAGTTAGTTCATTGTGTCATGCCAGAAGGTTTTTCTCATCCATCTTGCACAGTTACAAATCTGCCATTTCTCCATGCATTGAATACTGTTGTCAAATATGGTCTGCTTTTCATCACGAGGTTCTTGACAAAATCCAAAAAAGGATCTGCAATTTAATCAATCCTAACTTGGCATCTTGGTTTTAGTCATTTTCTCACAGATGTGATCTGGCTTCCCTTTGCCTTTTCTACAAATATTTTTATGGCAACTGCTCTGATGAGCTTTCCTCTCTGGTCCCTAGACTACATGAATTTAAGCATGCTACTATATTGGCATCTTTTTTACTGTTGAAATAAATGTAACACCACTTCTACCCTAACAGTTTCTTTTCTCGCATTTCCCAACAGTGGAACTCCCTTCCACTTATTTGCTTCTCTGATAACTACAATCTTCAAAAATTTGAATGCAATATCATCCGTTATCTTCTGTTGACTTGAACCTTGTTCATCTTTTATCCTTTCCTCAATCCCCTAACCCTAGTCTTTCACACCTCTGTAACCCCTGTGTATTAATGGCATTCCTGCCTTGCTTGGAGTGAAATGATGATATATATATATATATATATATATATATATATAATATATTAATCTCCAAACAAATTTGATTAAAAAGAACTGACATGGTCTGTTGTATTTTTCCAATTTTGAGAAAAGGTGGATAAAAGTGATTGTTGAATTCAGTGACTTGACCAAAAGAGTTTTAAGTTCAATACCTGGCTACTGCAGTGGTGAAAAAAAAACTTGGCATCTGGAACTAGAACAATCTACCTCAGTGAACAAAATAAAGGGTTCAGGTTAAAATTCCAATCATCTGAAGAAGACTGGAGCATACAATAGCTGAAATGTTGTGAACATGGCAATAAAAATGCAGGCAACTGTCTGAATAATGTAAATAATTTCAATATTTCATCTCAGAAATATAGACAGTGTTGATAAAAGTTGTGGATAAAGTGTCTGAAGTTCATATTTTGTTATTTTTTTTGTTCAAGTACTTTTGACTTTCACAGTCATTATCAAAAACCAATGTGGTGTCTGTCTGGTAGTTAGAATTCCTTTATCTGTATCCTGGTAGTCTTTCTGAAGCAGGATATTTGCAATGATCAGCATGATGTCATGTGTCATTGCAAATGGAGGCAACACATGAAGGATGCCATTTATTCATTCTATTTATTAATTCATTTTTTATAATGCTAATATAATATGTGTTTCCATTAATTATATTATATGCACTTTAAGATACTTTCTCCTTTGGTGAATGATATTTTACTTACTGTGGGCTGCTTATTCTGTACAATATTAGGTTCTAGAGTTTTAACTCTTTCCTTGCATTCAATGCTTGGTTTGGTTTTGGTTTGGTTTGGTTTACAGTATATTTTTTTATTTTTATTGCTGGTAATTTTTTTTTTTCAAAAATGTATTGCTGGTAATAATTTATTGTTGGTAATAATTTTTCTTCAAAAATTTATTACTGTTAATAATTTTTACAAAGTATTTCTGGTATTAAAACCTATTTTTACACTTTCATAGTGTTTTTACCCTAGTTTGGTGGTTAACTATTTACCCATTGCTGGGACCCTAACAGGTGCTACCACTCCGGGTCAAGGTGGACCAAGGAACACCAGCAATTAAGAAGTGGTTCCATGCTCCTCAGAACCTCCCGATCAGAGGCCCTGCTGTTGTACATAGTTTATTATCTTACCCAGGATGTTGATGTAGTTTATCATCATACCCAGGACAGGCATCAGCTGCTGTAGAGTATTTTAGTCTAATATTTGTCATATTCTGATAGTTGCATTTCAGTCATTCATGATGTGCTGGTCAATGTATCCACAGATTGCACAGAGTTTTGACAGTCGACAGGTCAGTCTATGAGTGAGTAGGGTACATGTGTGCCCAATGTAAGTATTTAATGTTGTTTTTTGATTATTAGTGTTGGAGATGCAGTCACCCAGGTGGCATGAGAATTCATAGACAACATTATTTTTACATAGAGTGATTTATGAGCCCTGGTGTTCTTGGTAGTAATTAATTTAGATGTTTTAATCTTTTTATAATAGAGGATAAATCTGAGGTGTTTGTTAGGATTATTGAGTGATATGTACTGGTGAATTATGTTTTAATTGCTTTTTCATTCTGTTAAAATATAAGTTAATGGTTTCTTTAATTTTGTTTGCATCTGGGGGGGTGTCTAGTAATATTTTTTCTGAATTTTGTTAAGGCTAATCTTATTTATTTGTTGACAACTTGGTTTGGGATATTATTGTTGATTAGGGTGTGTTTAATGTTGCTAAGTTCCTTATAGAATAATATGTCCAAAGAAGAGATTACTTTGGCTTGGTAAATCATGTTTTTTTTATAACAGCTATTTTGTATTTGTGAGGACATTCACTTTTGTAGTTTAGTAGACATGTGTTTCTGCTAGAGGTTGTTTTGTAAAGTGAGGTGGTAAACTTATGGCTATTGGCATCAAATAATATGCTGGGGAAAGGAATTTTATTGTTAATATTGAGTTTGTAAGTAAAATGTAGGATACAGTTATTCTCAAAGGTTTCTTTCATTGTTTTTTATTTCTTCTAAGCTGTTTGCTAATATGAATATGTAGTCTCATTCTTTCTCTCTCTCTCTCTCTCTCTCTCTCTCTCTCTCTCTCTCTATATATATATATATATATATATATATATATTAATCATAATCTTCTGGTATAAGTTTGTTTGACCATGACTGTCAGTTTACTGGTGAGAATAAAAGTTCAAATCACAGAACATCTG
Organism: Acanthosepion pharaonis; assembly: GCA_903632075.3. NCBI lineage: Eukaryota > Metazoa > Mollusca > Cephalopoda > Sepiida > Sepiidae > Acanthosepion > Acanthosepion pharaonis. The sequence continues at coordinate 450,242 of CAHIKZ030000114.1, forward strand.
ATGAAAAATGCATGCATAGTGCACAGGAAACTGACAGTCATGGTCAGTCAAGTCTACACAGGAAGATTATGATTAATATAATATGTTCTGCTATTGCAACATTGAGCTCCCTTTTTTCTGGGGTATCATTTTAAGTGTGCTCCTTCAGAAATCACTTGCTTTTTTGTGTGTTAATGACAGGGCCAAAATCTCCCTAATTTACAAGAAGAATTGTCTCATATTTCAGTTGTCAGTGTATTGTTGCAGTTCTTCCACCTTGTTTACTCCACAAGTGGTTTGAGATGCTGCAGAGCTCCCTTTGGCAGTGTGTCTTGAGATGGAGGAATTTACTTTTCAGTCATTAATATTAAATTTTAGCTTTCCATTTCATTTCAATTTTTGAACTCAACACAGGACTCATTTCACAGAGAAGGAAATGTTGATGAGCACCCCAGTACTTGGCAATGAGTTCAACCAGCAATGATGATGATGATGATGATATATATATATATATATATATATATATATATATGAAGAGAGAGAGAGAGAGAGAGTGTGCCTCTGTGTGTGTGTGATACTAACATTTATTTATGGTGTGATATATAAATACAATCATATAAAACTAATGAATAAAATTGGGTTTAATCTTTATTTTTATTGCCTTGTTTGTCTAAATTGTCTGTTAGTTTTTGCTGACTTTGTATTCTGAAACATTATGTGCAGAAGCCATGTTTGTATAAAATCTTCAAAAGTTTCATGATCGATTTCAAAGAATTAAGTTCTTGTATTTTTCCTTTTTCCTTTGTTTTTAAATTTATTCTTATTTTTATTTCCTCATGTCATTTATCCGACATTTTCTTCCTTGTCATTTTGTCTTGCATGACATGCCATGTGATATTATCCGTTTCTTTTCATTTTTTTGCATTATTAATTGTGGCTTTATCTTTTTTTTGTCATATTTTCTAACTTCTTTCTCACTCACATTTTTCCTATCACATTTTATTCATGATTTTTATTGTTTCTTCTTTTTTATTTCTTTTCTCAGAACTCTTCTCTTTTAACTTCATCCCCTTTTTTCTTCTGGTCTTACTCTCTTTTATTCAAATTCTGTTTTCTTCTTCTTCTTACAGATGTTCTCTTTAAATTCTCTTCTATTTTCTCCCCAGTTCTTTCTCTCTCCTCTTTCTCTTGTTGCTTTTCTCTCCCTTGTTAATCTTTTCCCTCTTTTTTACTTTCTTTCTTATTTGTTCTGCTCCTATGACTTCTCTTTTCTAACCATACTTCTCATACTTAGTGTCACATATGATTTCAAACATCTACCAAACATGATTTTTTTTATCCCTTCACCTTTTCTTTTTACTATTCATTCCTTCATCTTTCCTATATAATCTTCCATTTTTCTTTCAGACATTTCTAATATGATGAAATTATTTATAAACTTGCAGTGGTGTAAACTTAATTCTGTCAACTAAGTCTGAGGCACTCTGTCCTTAGTTAAATGACATTTGTTATCACCTAGGAAAAAGAAAGTTGATATCAGGAAAAAATAGAAGGGATTCTTCTTGAGTAATCAACCCAATCAGGTTCTAATATACTATACTAGCTGAAGTTCCCATCTAGGTTGGGTAAAAGTTAAATTTAGATTATAGTTTGTTATAGACAGTAAAGAGTACTGAAGTTATATAATGTCAGTCCTCTGATATGAAAGTGAATGCTGGACTGTCTTCGCACTGATGAAAAAGAAACTTGAAGCCACAGAAATGTGGTTCTACAGAAGAATGCTGAGAATATATTGGATTGAACATGTGAGCAATGACAACGTTTTAGAGATAATTCAAACAAAACTACACTTATAATCAGAAAGAAGTAATTGAAATTTCTAAGCCACATAATTTTACTCTCACAGGATATGTTGGAAACAAGATGAAACAGTGCATAACCTACCTAACTAGCTTGTGTAAATGGATAACAGATCTGGGTTCAAGAGAGACGGCAAATAGAAAAAATTTACTCAGAAATTACTTACTAAATACAAGTATAGCAAATATTTTGTGTAAACAATCCTTCAACTCTGACAGTGAGCAGTTTTGAGATATGACAAAAGTAGACAATATTTCAATATATGAACATTCAAGTGAATATACCATGTTTAACTTGGGAGTTTTCACAAATTTGGTAAAATCAAGGGAGAATAGACAGTGTTAGGATAACAGAGAAAATGGATAGAGAATGAAGATTGTGTGGGTGGTGGTTGAGTGGGATGGAATTTTGGAACTATCTTCAGGCACAGGAAAAACTTTCTCTATGAAAGAAAACTGCTAACAGAAAGATAGACAGAGCAACTCTAATGTAAGCTTCAGTTAACAATACAGTGTGCAAAGATGTCAGATACACTAGGGGAGATTCATACCAGAATAGAAAGGATTTCTTTACAGATGGAAAAAGGGAGACAAGTTGCATGTATAAATAGATGTCTTTGTTATGTCAACTCTAACAGTAATGACATAGAGAATTGCATTGGCAGCAGAAGCAGCAATTGCATCAGCAGTGTTGTAATTAGCTTCTAAAAGGTACCATTCTCTCAAAGCTGTTGAGAGCAAACAATACTTTCTCAAAGATGATACAATCTAATTTTGTGTTTATGTTCACATTACAAAGCAATTTCACTGATGGATTTGCTTACAAAAATTAACATTATCTTTTATTTGGATTTACTTTTAGAAATGCTCGCATGATCTTTTCTTTATTAGAATTCTCTTTAAGGTCAGGTTTATGCTTATCGGAATGGAAAGAATACTTAGAATCAGGAAAGACATGATGAGGAAAGGGGGTTTAGGGAATTTGACACCAAAAGGGCATCACTATTCTATGTTGTAATCCTATTTCAGTTTCCATCAGGTTTTTTTTTCTGGAAATTTCTGCTTTGTATATTGAACTCTCACATGGAATTTTCCTTGAACTTTAATCTCTTAAAATCAATAGTAAATTACTGTCCATCCTCCTTACCCTCAGGATTTTCATTTCCTTTATAACACACACCTCTCTCAGTAAACCTCTACAATGAGTGGCCTTATATTGAGTAAAAAAAAAAAAAAAAAATTAGTATAAAAAAGAAGTAACATACATAATGATTTTGTGTAAATGGGTGGCAAAACATGAACTAGGTGGGATATTAAAAGCAAAAATATTGCTTAAAGTTACAAAGAATGTGGTTGTAGAGTGCTATGATTGAATGGACATTTGCTCATTGAAGCCTTTTTTTTTGCTACCTCAACTATCAGATCTAATCTGGGTAAGATAATGGGAAAATACATGTGTTATACTTTATCAAGAAAAGTAGTTGATGTGAAAATGTTTAACAGTTACAGAAGCCAGAATTTATGTTCTTGTACGTGTATCTATTTAGCTGTACAATTATTTACTTGCTTAAAGGCTGTCAAAAGCAGCTGATAATTTTGATATAAAGTCATTTCCCCATTTATATAATTTATAATTATTTGCAAATATAAAGAAGGAATCGATTTTGTAACTTGCAATTAAATTTTATTTCTATACACATTTAGCCATACTGTCAGAAATCATGGCCTATTGTTTTAAGCCCTTACTACTACTAATAAATATAGCAATTCTGGAAAAGGAGATCAATTTATTACTTAAAAACTGATTCCCCACTTTATTTCTAGTAGAAACTTAATACGAGTTTACCAATGCTGTTAAAAATGATAACATGGTTTTACTATTATTAGAAGTTTTCACATGTGAGTCTTTAAATATATATTTTTTAGTTGTTATAATCGTGTGTCATCATTCTGAAATTAGTTTAGTAAAAAAAGAGAATATATTTTTCTAATTATTATTACACTTTATTCTTTTATGGATTTGGACTTGAAACCTGTTTTGGAATAGTTTATTAGTTTGTGTCATAACAAAAATTATGAAGAAAAGAAATATAGGATAAGAGCTCTCAGGTTGACCAAGAAGGGATTCCCAAAACATTTGATATTTGGTCTGATTTTGGGAAGTGGGCCTTATCCAGAATGCTTCAGCCTACCCCCACAATATGTGTTTATATTTACTCAAATATGTTCATGTAGTGTAGTTTAGTGCAAGATTACAATGGTGAGGATCAAACATGAAATGTGTGAATTAGTCAATGAGACAGGCTTGCTAGCCATTACACCATGACAGATCTTCTAAAATGACCAATCTATGCTAATTAACATAGTAATCTCTCATGCCATAGAATGCAAGTCCAAATCTCATTTCTGTGAAAATACGCACACACACATATATATATTCATACACACACACACATTACATCTTAATTTCATGCATATGTGTCTAAATATATGCACATATGCAATCATATCCATCTATGTATCTATCACAATATTAGAAGCATTAAATCTAAAAAAAAACAAATAACTCAAAATCAGTAAAGTTTTCTGAAAAATTATGGAACAATTATGCTAAATACATTGTATAACTAAAAAAAAGGCATGGAAACATTAACTAATGTTTGAAGATGTGATACTTTAAAAAATCTATCATATGTGAAGACTTACTACTTGAAAAAAGATGAAACCAACACAGTGCAAAAAAAAACTCTTTGATAATGGCTTATGAAAGCTGAAACCACTCAGGCATTGAACAGTTTATATCTAAATTTTCACCCGAAACAAGAAAATAATCTGAAGTATAAAAAAAGAATTAACTAAGAACTTCCAATGATCTTTAACCAAACTTGTATAAATGAAAAATTGCTGTCTAAATACCGATGTTTTGAAAATGGCTTGTGTTACCGGAAGTACTCAGATATGGGGAAGTTTTATTTACTAATAACTAATGGATATCAAAAACTGTTATTAGAAATTATTGGAAAGGTAGATAAAAAAATAATCAACACATTTTGTCTTACAATTTCCTCAAAACTCTTCTTGATATATATATATATATATATATATATATATATATAATGTAATTTTGGGATCTGTCTACCCAGGTTTTTATTTTTGTTTTTTATCTAAGTGTCGGGATTTCAAACATTTAACAACAACAAAAAATACAACAGCAGCAACAGCACCATCTTTTAAATCAAACAAAAAAATGGTTATTTTCTGAAGGAAAAGTAGAAGCAGAATGTCAATTGAAATAACATTGATATATTCTTTTTAGAAATATACAATAACAAAGAAATTTTCAATTTTCCTTGCAGTGAAGTTTGTTTTATCAAATAAGTGTTCTTAGTGCTGTGTAAGATGTGTGGAAAGACTTACTTTATGACAGTCAGCCTAATGTTTCTGTCAGTGCATGGACAAGGCCTTAGTCAGATGCCGATTGTCATCTAGTATTGTGTGTGTACGCATTTGTAAATAAAACTGGCCCCTGAAATTGTTGGTTCACAAAAATGTTTTTCTTGAATTTGTGGAAGTGGTAAATGGAATTATTATTGTTATTTTCTACATGGTCCAAAAATAACATGTGGTAGGTCTACAAGTATGTCCACTAGTATTTTGACAATATTTGCCCTTGTAATCATTGTTAAACCAACAAACCTTCTGATGGAATTTTAGTGGTTCAAAAATATAATTCCTCTTTCATATATATATATATATATATATATATATATATATAGGAGGTGCTATCCCTGATTTTTTTATTTTCTTAAACAGTGAAAGAAATAACTACCATCCAAGATCTAGAAGGCTTAGTAAAGAGGAATTGTGTCTCCCAGAGAACACAAACCTGTATCCCTTTTTTAATAGCCAAAACATGGCGCTACCAATCTGTCCATGGGACATCATCTTATAGATTAAATTAGATTAAAACATCCATTAGAATATATATATATATATATATATATATACATACACACACATGCATTTTTTTAATTGATTCACCCCAAGCAAGGCAATAATGCCACTATGACACAAGGGAAAGAGTGTGAAACAAGGAAAAGGGTGTGAAAGAGAATGAGAAAACTTTAGAAATAACTGAAAACTCAATCCTGAACAAGAAACAAGGTATAAACCTCTACTCTTGTTCAAAAGACGGAGGAGGAATGTGAACCAGATAATAGGCATACATATCTACTACTATTGAGGAAAAAAATATAAAAAAAAAGTAAATACTAAAGAAAATTATCAATACCATTAATCTGAATAAAGCAATATATATATATATATATATATATATATATATATATATATATATATAAAAACATATAGTTCCAGATATATAGGTATTTAAATATATATTATAATGAATGAATTTTTATTTGAAGATTTTGCTTCAATTCAAAGTAAGAAAGTCTTGCAGTTTCTACAGAAAAATGGTAAAACCATTCTTATGAAGAAAAGACATCACTTATTGAGTATATTTTCAGATGGTTTTGCTTTGCTCTTAATTATCAAATGTCATTATGGATATTAATCTCAGTCATAATTATGTATATATATTTAATGTTTACAAAATAAAATCAGTCTTGAATGTCAGCTAATTACATGAAGAGTAAAAAGGAAATTACCTGTGAATGAGAAATGAAACTAAATTAAACGTCAATGTTTTCTCTCAGATGCACAATGAAGTGAGTAATTATGTAATACTTATCATTTTTGTACATATAAAATTCATCACGAAATCCATGAATAATTTCTATCTACTTGACACATTTCATTCAAAAGAAGCTGTTTAACTAACACACCAGATGACATCTCTGTTGTTACTTATTGTCGAAAAAAGTTAGTCTCGCAAATGGTTGGATAATTTAAAATCACAAATTGAATGATTGAGATGAAGAAATCAATATTGGAAATGATCACTTGGACTTTGAAAATTGAACAACTTAGAGAATTTAATCAGACATTTTGTGCAAATAATAAAATATACAGAAAAATAAAATGGTAATGGTAAGACTAAAGGGAGTTGAGAAATAAATTTCAACATGAAATAAATTGAAATTTAAAGAAATCAGGCATAAACATGTAGAAAGGAGACAACAGACAAATGTTTAATCAATTTAAAATTTTCAAAACAAAAATGAACAAATATTCCAATCGATTTTGAAAGCCAAATGAAAACAAAAGAATGTAAAACTTGCTATTAAGTATAGAAATGATGAATATTGTACTTAAAGTTCCTCATTAAATTAATTATTTTCTCATGTTAGAATTTACTTTTGACAACTGGGACTTGAGATAACTTTTAATGAAGGATTTTTCAACTTTATTTTATCTTATTTTGGTACTATTCCTTGTTGAATTTTTTTTAACCCATTTTAATTATTGCAAACAAGAGATAAATTTGAAATAACAATTTAAAATACTGGATTATGGTATGATATTTATATGAAAAAGCATGTGATATCTTTCACAATATTTTAAAATGTCAAATGAAACATAAGTTTAAAAATTGACTAAATAAAAATAAGTTAAATTTTATTGTTGTTATTTTTTAAATTAATGCATAAACAGATATATTTATTGTATTTGATTGAATATAAATGCATCACAATTTTCCCACAAAATGGCTGAAATATGTCTCGTGAATATATATATATATATATATATATATATATATATATATATATCTAATAGGATGATATTCATATAGATATTGCAGTCTATCAGTATCTCTCTCTCTCTCTATATATATATATATATATATATATGTATAGTGTATTGGGGCAGCAGATCATTATTTAAACATATATTGTTAAATATAACTGACAATGAATGTCTATTATGTCTGATCATGAGCAGTTCAATTGCTTGCTTTAAGTTCAGGTGAAAATAAAGACAAAAATTGTCTGACATTTGGACATTTTTTTATTAAATTGGTGCTTGATCTAAGCTTTCAACTCACATGAGCCATCTTCAGAGTGGTTATACAGACATTTTAACAAAGGTATTCATCACTGAAGATGATATTTTGTTATGTTGACATAGAAGATTGCTATGTGACGATAACAGTCAGGGAATAGCAGATGCAGTTCTGTGATGTCATACCATGTGAGAGGCCAAAATATTAACAACAGAACCATATGTCTAGATGCAATGTAGTGTGTTGAGGCTTGTTTGAAATTTAATTTTGTTGAGTGGGTTGCTTTGTTTTAATGTAGATAGCCTCCAATATCCAATAATAAACCCACTACATATATTGGTTTTACTACAACTGCACTCTCCTGTAGACTTATCTGTCACCTTTCTGATCTTAGTTCTCTTAAACTACATCTCTTAGAAAACCATAGCCATGTACATAATATTAGACAGATATTAGTTGATAACAATAATACTCACACATCCAAACAGTAAAAAGAACCTTCAGATACTGGAGGCTATATATATATATATATATATATATATATATATATATATATGTGTGAAAAGTGTGTGTATATATAAAAATAAATATATATATATATATATATATATATATATATATATATAAAATTATTTATATATTATATGCACGGTACTTATTAGAAAGCACTCAACATCAGAGATAGAGCTAACATTGTCTGATGATCGCTAAAGCGTGAAACCCAGGGTCACAAACTCACATCTGTCCAACAAAATATATATATATATATATAAACTCCTTAATACCATGAAATTAAATATAGATAGGGGAAGCACCTTTTATTTGATAAAATATGAGATTCCTCTGAAAACAAATGAACCATTATGAAACATAGATGAAAGTAAGTGATATTTTTTTGTCTATTAGACATTGAATTGTGTCATTTTATGTCCTTCATAATTTGCCTGACTTTTCACTTAACCTCATGAATATTTATGAGTGTTCCTAAACTTACAAATTTTGAAAAACTAATAACATTTTTGGTCTTTTATATAAAAACTGGTTACAAAATAAAATACTTGCATTTACTTTGATAAATTCCGTCAGAGGATAAAACATGTTGGCTCAGATAACATTCCCTTTTGTCTTTATTTATATTATCGTTTTACAGATATACCCTATTGGAAATTTTTATGCACACACATATTTATCTACACATGCACTCACACACACACACATACACATATGTATATATACATACACATGCACACACATATACATATATACATGCATGCACACACACACATATATACATATATAGACACACACACATATATAGTATCCAATAACTGTCAAGATAATACAATATGCCTATTGTATTATCTTAACAATTATTGGATACTATATGTATGTGTGTGTCTATATATGTTTATCTGTATCTTAGAAATGATTAAAGATATCATACTGGAATTCTCTAAGTTTTTTATAACACTATTGGAGTCTACTTTGAATGTATAAGAATGTATAATTACTCTCCGAGATTAACAGAAGAATTGTGATGAAATTGATCATAAATGAAAATGAAATGTTCATCATTAATTAATCATAGCTAAGGATTGGAAGCTCATGAAAGATTGAAATAAAGTTTAAATATATATATATTATTCCAGGATCATTTTCCAACTCATTCAAGATGATCTTGCCCTCTCTAACCTTAAATTTTCTGCCTGGACTAACAAGGTGCCTTACAGATTTCATGAATGATTTCATTTTCAATTCTTTTTCTCTGCTCATTGGACTGTCATAGCTGAAACTCCTCACTTATGTGCCAAACGTCTTATGGATCGAGTTGGATCTTTTCTAATTGATCTCTTTAGCTCTAATTTGAAATGATCATCACTCTTGCTGTTGTGAACTCCTGATCCAGTTTTTCTTTCTACTGTTTTTTAAACTTTTCACCATTCTTTTTTAAACTTATTCACCATTGATTGGTTCTGGAAGTCAGAGTATGAATATTAGTACCATTACTGAAGGCCTGGATTATTTTTTTCCTCTCAACATTGCTCAGTTGGGAAGACATAGTGGGTCTGACACAAAACTATTTTAACCTGTTCTCTTTTTAGCTGAATAACTCAAATGGTTTTGCAGTGATTCTTACAACAAATGGTGTCAAGATGGCTAAACTTTTTATCTGACAACCTGGAAAAAAAGAAATTCAGTTAGTTTAGAGGTTTTTTTATATATTAAATAATTTGTTGGATAGACAATTATGTTGTTACGTGATTTGGACAATTTTGCTGTTACACTTGATATATATATATATATATATATATATATATATATATAAAATGTAGACCGTCCTTGGCTTCCAAGGTATAACCAAGTTTGAAAAGAATCATCTCGACCATCTGAGAGAATTAAGAACCAACACTAAGTCTTGTGGTAACACATCAGCCAAATGATGGTCAACCCATCAGCATGTCCCTTATGTAGACTTGTTTGTAATCCCATGCAGGATTGCTGTCTCATATGGAACATAAACAAAAACTCAACTGAAAGATGTACACATCAAAAATGACAGGAGAGTCCATCAATATATATATATATATATATATATAATATTTAATATATAAGTAAATCTTCTTATTGAGTTGCTGCGCTATGCCCATACAGTATTGCAGATAGATCCTTGCCTGATTCCTCGGGTGTTAATGTTCCAAGTGTGCATGAATCTTCAAGATAAGGGCAAACTAGAAGATGCTCCATAGTTTGTAATTACCCACATTGATAGGATCATCATTAGTGGCTTATATGAGGGTTGGCTTTACAGTATCAATAGCTGCTTGGAGTCATTTCACGTAGGACTTGAAGGACCAGGCATCACATGACCCAATTGTGAGGGATTCTGTAGGGCTGAGAGTGAACTTGTGTTCCACATTGTTAATGTGGCTGCACCACAGAGATAGGCACTGGCAATGAGTTCTGTTTGACTTAATATAGAAAGCTGTGTTTTGATTTATATAAGTTAATGAGAGTGAGAGAAATTAGTGTTTCTTGTTTCATCTGGAGTATAGGATCACTGTCACACCATGCAAGTGTTTCTACTCAGGTTTCTGTAGCAAGTAGGCTTTTTATTAATCCGTTTAATGTTTTTAATTGCTTCTTTTCATGCCAAATGAATTATTTTATTTTCTGAAAATTCCTACACATAAGAAAGATAATAATAAAATATTAAATAAATTCCTGACTTTAATTGCTTATTATTGTCTACTCAAAAAATGTTATTATACCAGAAGTCATTTCAGTATTGAGCTATAAGCTGAGGCAACAGAGTCACAAATTTCTCAATATCTGCAGGTTTGTGCCAATATCCTGTAATGAAATGAGCCCTTGTAAAATAGAATTGCATATTTTATGAAGAGTAAATGATATTATGGAAGCTTGAATGACAATGTATTCTAAGCAGCATGAGAAATTTATTATAAATGTCGATTATATGAATCAGCCAACCAAGAATTATTTGCTTAAAATGTCTTTCTTATATTGACTACTATCATAAGCCTTTGTACATTGTGTTGGTTGAAAGGAAGGAAGTTAGTGGAAAGAGGCCAACATTTTCATATATTGAACTGATAGAATCACCTCTCCTGCTTACAAACAATAACAAAACATGTTCATATTTTCTATATCTATCAATTTTTAAAGGGAAGTGCCCATAAAAATGCATATCTCTTTATATGATAATATTGTTTTGTATATTTATTCATATGTATGTACACTTACTCATCTTGTATATAGAAATACTCTTTTTTTGTGAATACAGATCAACAAATCTGTAGCCTGGATTTTGATCTGAAATTTCCTTGCTTGATCTATGTGATAATATTCACCACTGACTTGACAGTAAAGGCAATTATGTTAAAAAATATATATTTGTTGTGTAAGATAAATACTTTTTATCATTAGACTAGTATTTTTTATCTATTATGTGAGAATAGGATATATATATATATATATATATATATATATATATATATATATATATATATAGGTTGTGATGGATAAATTGTTGTCTAAATTATGTAAAAATGAAAATAATGCTGACATCTCATTTTAACCTATATTGTTATCAAAATTACAAAAAAATATTTTGAAATACTAAGGAATAAATTTATTCAGTAAAATCACCATTGACTTCATCCACTGCCTCCAGATGACTTTGGAATCTTCTGTGTCTCTTTTGGATGGTCCCCTTATTTAAGTTGGTGAATATTTCCAGTTCATCTTTGGTATTACAAAGAGTTTTGTTGTCTCTTCCTCAACTGTGTCCCACATATAATAATCAAGTGGGTTGCAGTCTGGAGATTTAGGTGGCCAGATATAAGGGGTGATGTGGTTGCAGAAATTGTCTAACAGCCATGACTGGATTCTCTTGCTTGTGTGGCATGGTGCAGAGTCCTGATGCTAGATATAGAGTCTTCCAGTAGTCATCCTCTTGGCCCAGTGCAACACTACCTCCTCATGGGACTTGATGTAGGCCTTCATGTTGAGAAGATGAATGGAGGCATAATATTGCCATCACTAGTGATCACTCCAAACACCATGATGTGCACTGGATATATCACCCAACCCTTTCTGAATACTCTGTACTCTCCTCAGGTTGACATGCAAACACTCTGAAATATTCATATTGGAGCTTCTAGTACCAATGTCATGCACTACAGTAACTATTGCTTCATACTAAAAGCAATATTGATATATAATAACATACAATACAATCTATTTTGTGAATTAACTTTATAAATAAATCTTTATCTTCCAGATATCATTACTTTTCTTTTCTTCTGTATGTTTAAAAATCATTTAAACAGTGGTCTGGGGTTTCAGGGTTAAAACGAACAGTTGATTGTTGTTTTCAAATTTCTGGCAGAGTGAATTGCATCATGGGACTCTTTTACTCACATATAGTACCCAGCTGACCCTACTATACTGTGCAGTAGACAAAATCAGAAACAAACAATGTGTATTTGTGAAATTAAAAAAATAAAATGGTGCCAATGTACTCATCTCACTCTGTTTGTGTGTGTGTGTGTGTGTGTGTATATATATATATATATATATATATATATATATATATATATATAATATCTGATTGAATAAATTGCACATATTATATGTGCTAATTTTTAATAAAATTAATTCATGCTCATGAATAACCTTCCGTGTATTGATGTTAAAGGATGAGAGAAATGTGCTATAGCTGTTTCAATTTCTTTTATTTTAATTTTTCAAGTACATCAATACATCAAAGGTTATTCGTGAGTATGAATGGATTTTATTAAAAATTAGCAGACATAATGTCTGTAATTATTAAATCAGACATGCTTAAAAGAGAATTTGCTGCACACAGACACACACACGCACATATATATATATATATATATAATTTTTCTCACCAGCAGCATGACTCAGTTTCATGCACTGTGCAATCTTCAGGTGCTGAATTGAGACTGACCATTACATAATTTAAATTTGTTAAATATATCAGGTTATCACAATGGTGGGGCAGTTCATATTTTATATAGGGGATATTGAAATCTGTGTCATGCTACTGGCGAGGAAAAAATGTATATGTATTAATATATAATTTATAGATCTGTTATATTACATTGAGCACTATTTTATTAACATCATCACTCAGTGTGCAATATTATATATATATATATATATATATATATATATATATATATATATATATATATATATATAATGCATCATAAAGTTTTGGACCCTAGCCATTTGTATTATAAAGTAACTATTGCTTCATACTAAAAGCAATATTGATATATAATAACATACAATACAATCTATTTTGTGAATTTTGTTTTTATTGTATATTGGAGGTATCATTTAGCATATCTGTTTTGCAGAACATGTGATCAAAACGAAAATGATGACACCCATGAGAAATTGCCATCAGCCTCTTTGAAATCATTTAATTTCAATAAATGTTAATTTCATATTTGCATGAAATAGGCTCTAAGAATAAAACAATGAAAATGCTTTAACAATAAGCAGTGAAAGTGTTGATATTCTGTTCATAATCTATTTCATAATGTTCCAGTTTCTGGTTTTACAAAAACAGCACATTATAGCAAGATTTTTGTGAGGACAATACTGCTAAATGCTCACTCCTATAATAATTATTTGATTTTTTTAGGTTTCATACAAAAACTGAAATGAAAATCATATGAATATTGAAAGAGGGAAAGAAATAAGAAATTACAAATTGCAGCATAAAATGATACCTTTATTTATTAAAAAATAATTTATATATATATTTTAGATCAAATTGTTTGATAAAATTAACTTTATAAATAAATCTTTATCTTCCAGATATCATTACTTTTCTTTTCTTCTGTATGTTTAAAAATCATTTAAACAGATAGTGGTCTGGGGTTTCAGGGTTAAAATGAACAGTTGATTTACTCATGCCAAGAAGATTAATAGATGATCGTAATGTTGACGAAATATATGGGTAATTTTAATAAAACAAGATAAGGAATTTATTTACAAATTTACACACTTGAAGTTGTGTCAGTAGCTCGTTTCAGGAAAATAAATCAGAAATTTTTAAAGTCTGTAGTTTTAATGAATTACTATGAAGAGGAAATGTTCATACAACAGATTAAATGATCTGACAAAAAATAATATTCAAAAATGTTTAAGAGAAAGCTAAGAGAGTTTGTTGCTCACAGAAGAGGTATATGGTTGCAAACATTCAAAAGTAGATGAAGAGAGATAGTTTGAAATATTTAGCTTGCTTGGATTGTTGAAAGAAAGTTGTTTGAAGTACTGTGTGCTTGGTTTAGGCCAATAATATAATGGGTGAGTAATTTGACACTGGTGAAAACTTCAATGCTGGACACATGAACAGAAACAAAACCTTTCATATGATTTCAGACAATCTTCTCTAATTAATTTAATTTTCTCCTCATTATATATAAAAATAATTTGCATAGGCTTGCTATTCTCTTTTCTTTTCTTTTTCTTGGCTCAATGGCTAATCTCTGTGAAGACAAGGTTTAATTTGTCCAAAAGCAATTTCACATATGCTCACAGTTCAATCTTTGTGAAGGCAAGGTTTATATTGGTCTGAAGAAATTTTCACATAGGCTCGCAAATTTATTTTCAGCTTTTTCCTCAGCTCATCTGAATTTAAAGAAGGAGGGTAAAGGGAGTTATCACTTTGTATTCACTAAAATGAATGCTCCTGCTCATTAGAGATTAGTAATACAGGAAAAGCATGAAATTTTAAATATAGTTTGGCTAATTACAAAGTAATCTCCAGTTATTTATTTATTTGTTAACAATCATAATAAAAATTCTATAAAAATGAAGGGAGTTCCAAACTTTGCCTATTAAATATGGATTTGTCTGTAGAGGGAACATATTTTGTGTAGAAATATTTTTTGACGGTATTTTCATCTTAAATTAGAACTGAAGCTCAAAATATTTCAGAAATTGCTTAGTATAAAAAAATTTAAAAAAAAATGAACGAGTCATGTAGAGAAATCAATGTAAGTTGAAAAAGAACACATTAATTTTTTTTTCACCTGAATGAATTCCAAAAGTTTTAATTTGGTTGGCTTCTTTTTAGTTGAGAACTGAAGTTTGAAACAAATAGGTTGAGAATGTCATAAGATATGATGAGTCATTACAAAACATGAAAGAAAGCACACTTGAACAAACACACACTTTCAAAAGATTAAATTTTTAAAATATTTTATTCTCCTAAGGTTTTCACTGATTCCCATTTTGGATTCGTTTGATGTGAACTTTTTAGCTTCCACTGAATAATGTCCATTTTTGTCCCATGTTTCCATTTTTATTTGATAAACCTTGTTCACCATAATCTTTTAGTTTAATTATTTAGGATTATCTTTTTGGTTTTTATTGCTGTCATGTTTTGTTTGTTTTCTTTTCTCTTACGCATACAAAATTTAAAGAATTGATATAAATGTGGATGTCATGTGTGGAAAAATCATTATTTGAATTTTGATTTTATTGCAGAACTGAAGCTGATTTTATTTTTATCTTCAAATGTTCAACTTTTATCTTGGTATAGACTAACATTTGCCTGATTGATCTGAAAGGAATCAATATATTTGCTTCTGTAAATGAAAATTTTAATTTAATCTGGTCCTGCCATTTAAATCCTGTCACTCTACAAGTGCTACTGGTGCCATATATAAGCCAGTACTACCTGCTGTATGATTGGGTCATTGGTGGCCAAACTGATTCCTGCATCAAGCTTCCCTGGTGTGGATGGTGGCTAGACACCCAGCAAGATTAAACGCAAGACATGTCAACAGTTGAATGAACCTTATTGAAGGGGCAGCAACCATCTAGTACAATAGGGTAGACTGGGCTTCATGCAATTATTGCAGTGATGAAATGGCATTTTTGGCTGGAGTGTTTTTCTTGATGGAATCAATGGCCAAAAGCAAGCCTTCAAGTTGAAGGACATCTGAAATTCATATTTAGAACATATATTTATGGTTGAATCATCAGCAACTAAACTGGTTTCACCACCAGGACTTTCTGATGAGGATATTGACCAGACACCTAGCAGGATTAAAAAAAACAAAACATGTCAAATGTTGAAAGAACCTTCTTGTAGGGACAGCAGTCATCTAGTACAATAGGATAGACTGAGCTTCATAGCTATCTATGGAGTCAGTATGGTGATGACACAGCATCACTGGGTGAATGGCTTTCTTGATTGAAGTCAATGACCAGGGTAGAAGGTTCCACACTTATAAAATCAATGTGTCCATGACTAAGGTGAACATTCATGCTGGAGGATATTGGTTATGGTTTCACCTGGAGAGGGATGGCCTATGCCAGGTATACTTGCCCAAGATAAGACTTGATATAAATGAATACTTCCCCCATCGTTGAACATAGATATATGAAAGGAACTGCTCAGGTGCTTAGCTGTGTCATGACCCTGTGACCACACCCAGTCATGGGACTAAAGATGTTGAAGAGACAATATGTGATTTTAATATTTGATGTAATGGAATAACCTGTCACCCCCATGAGTGAATACACTATAGGTAGTAACTACCTATAAGTATCGGTAAGTTAATGGACTACAGAGTCTAGCTGGGGATCTGTTGAGTACGACTCAGACTTATGCGAGAATTACCAACCTTCCAATAGTAGCACTCACTATTGGATTGACTTGCGACAACCTTGTGCATAACTTTTATTTTTATCCATTATTGTACTGTTTTTTTTTACAATAAACCTTTACTTATTTTATCCACATTGTTTTTCAAGTATATATTCCTATTAGTATGGAATATAACAATATTTTCTTCTTCATCTTTTCCACTCACAAAAAATTTTTTTCTTTTTTTGACTCATCAATAAGTTTTGGTTTAATCTTTGTTTATTTTCAAGTTTTACTACTTCTAATTAAAGTAAATTTAAAATTGTTCTTTTTTGTAATTACCTGTTTTCAATTGGTTTGGTTTGTTTTATGGCATATCAACCCATTGAGTCATTTAATGCAGAAATTTAATATTTTTCTAAATAAAATCTTTTATTTAAACAGTCAAAATTTGTTTTTTTTAAATAGTAAGACTGCTGTTAGTTAGGCTTATATATTTTCTTTTTAATTATATTTTTTAAATCAGTTTAGATTCTTTCACAAACTGGAATATATAAAGTGGAAAAGTATTTTGAAAAAGTTCTTTTAAGTTTCTTGTTTCTTAGTATTTCAATTGGATTGAATTAAAATTGCTTCTGTTTATCAATATTTATTTTATGGTGAATGGCTCCTGGCATGCCACATATACCAAAAGATCTTCTTTTTTTTTTTTAGGATATATGAATGGGATATGTCTAATATGAAGTCTGGACATAATCACTTCTCTTCTAGTTTGATGTTTCTGATAATTAGTTTAATTTTGAACAGTTCATTGTTTGAGCAGGAGTTTCATAGGTTCTACCACTGCTCTCTAATCATTTTACTGTAAATAGGTACTGTTGGTTATTTTAATACATAAAAATGTATTGCTGGTATTTTTGCTATAAAAATATATTTTTGTACTTTCATGGTGTTTGGGGTTCAGTATTTGCCCATAGCTGCTGGGGCCCTAACAGGTGCAACCACCCCAGATCAACAACAGCATTTAAGAGGTGGTTTCACACTCCTCAAAAACTCCAATCCCCCTATCAGAGACTTTGCTGCTGGATGTAGTTTAACATCATATGTAATTGTCTGGGAAGCTTTGTAGATTAAATAGGCAAATCTAGCAGATGTTTCAAATAATTTATTGCATTCAAATTTACTTTACAAAAAAAGGTAAATGAAGACAAGAGGAACTTAAAACAAATTGTGTCCTTTAAAATGATGATTAAATATATTTTTTTAACCTGGACATAAATACTGAATACTGTTTATATGTAAATTGCTCAGCCATGATAACTATTTCAGATGTTTGCTAAGTCTATTTTTGTTACAACTACTGCTGAACATCAATAAAAGTAATGGTATTGATAGCAGTTATAATGATAACAGCCACAATGATAACAACAATAATAATAATGGTAAAGACAATAGCAAAGAGAAATTGAAAAAGAACTGAAAAAAATTACAGAACATGTTTATGACAGTTGCACCCATCATTACTGGAGCACTTGAAACAGTACTAACAACTTTGCATAAATATCAGAAGAAAGTGTTGGAATCTGTTTATATTAAGTCCTACCAGCCATCTCTTTGTAAGCAGGAGAACTGTTTGGTGGGCTTAAAGGTAATTAGCTTGTAAGTGTTATATTTTCTTTCATATAGCATTTGGTCTTGGATTTTTATTTTTAGACACTGTGTGCTTTTTGTCCTCAAGTTTTGCCCTGATGAGAGATACCCAATAACTGGTTCAGCTGTCTTTTTGTTAATCATGCTGTATTGCCACTTTTCAGGAATTTTTTTTTGTTATTACACTTGAATTTGAAAGCAACCAGCTAACAGGGGGAGGAAATGTCAGCAAGAGTATAACAAGAATAATATTGGTCATGTTCATATATCATATTCAAAGAAAGATAACTGTGTTAGGTTTAATGTTAATATTTCAGATTGGAACTCTTCCATATAGTTGGTATGCTATATAAAGAAGAATGCTAAACAGTTTTGAAAGTTGGGTATTTGACTATTTGGTGCAAACTATTATTAAAAGGAATAAAAAATCAAGTATGTATGTGTTATTTTTATAATTCAAAATTGGCAGCTTTCACTGTGATCCCATGGACTTATATATATTAAGCTATAGATATATAATCTTTGCCTATAACTAAAACAAAATTTTAATGTTAGAAAAGCATAAATGCATATGGATGTCACTGTCAGAGTTATTTTTCTTTATAAATAGAAATATGGCTTGTGGGTGCAAATCTTGCATGGAAGTTAAGTGGGAGAGTCTTTGGTGACAGATAGGCTTCTTCTCTCCACAGGTAGGCTTTCCAAGCCATCTCACAAGACAAGTGGCCTTAATTAAGAAAGACTTTTGGTTGCAAGGTGATTTAGAATAAATGTAACTGAGTTAACATTACAGTAACAGAGAGAAAGAGAATTGTCTCAAATGTCTGGGTCTTCCACATGTGAGGATTTTTGATGTCATCAAAAGTTTTTTCTACTGGCTACATTCTTGCCCTCAATATTTAATTAATCTGTTGTTTTTGTTTGGATTTCAGGGATGAGGAGTTATCATTATTTACATGTGGACTATTGTCCTCATCTTTGTTGTTTCTATCACAATATTTCAGTCATTGTACTCTCCAGCCTTCTTCAGGTGCATACCAATTTTGGTAAGTTTAAGAGAATTTGAAACTGAACTCTGTACTTACATGTGTATATTATTCTTTTTTTCACTGACCATGTCTAGGGATATGTCTTGTCTAGTTCTTATAGCCTAGTGGATTAAAGCATTGGTTTATGAATTTGGTGATATAGTAATTGTGAGTTCAATCCCTAGGTCAGGCTGTGTCACTTTGAACTCAAGGGAAATGATTGAGCTATAACATAACACTGCTAATTCAAACCTGTGAATGTAGCAAAGTCGGTTGACTGCAAAGGTATGAAGTGGTGGCACTAAAGAATGGAGCTCTTGTGAACATTTTCCATGAAGTAGTGTTAGAGTAGCAATAGGCTTGCGGCATTGCATCTATGGACTGTAGGATAGAAAATAAGTTGTCTCCACAAGGCTATATTAGTAAAGACTGAGTAGCTCCAATCTAGATATGGCAGCAATGTATTTTTCTGTCTGATCTGACTTTTGTAAAATAAAATATGGTGGTTTGGTTTGTTTTGTTTTATGGCATATCAACCTCAATGGGTTATTTAATGCCGACAATATTTTTATTGCTGTTAATATTTTGTTTTCTCAAAAATTTGTAGCTGGTAATATTTTGTTTTCTCAAAAATGTATAGCTGGTAATATTTTTTTCCTCAAAAATGTATGTCTGGTAATAATTTTTACAAAGTATTTCTGGTATTAAAACCTATTTTTACACTTTCATAGTGTTTTGACCCCAGTTTCAGGCTTAACTATTAACAGGTGCTACCACCCCAGGTCAGGGTGGACCTGGGAACACCAGCAATTAAGAGGTGGTTCCATGCTCCTCAAAACCTCCTGACCAGTGGCCTTACTGCTGGACATAGTTTATTGTCATACCTATGATGGAAAATATGGTGGAAGGAGTTGGGTACTTTCTGGAGCAGTACAAGGAACTGACCATTTTTCCAGCATCTTTAGTGTTGGATTGTATATATGAGTTTCACAAGGCCTGGAAAATACTTGAGTTCCAATAAATGTTCAAAATATGGGGTCTCATTGAGAATGCTACTGTTCATCATAAGTTGTTTTAAAATAAAGACAGAGTTTCAGTATTTCCCACTTTATCATACTTGCCAGAATTTTGTTCACTGCCACAATTACAAATAAACTAACAACAGCATGAACCAATCTCATTTAATCAAATACAATGCTACAAAATTCCCAAAGAAAACTTCACTTGTCATAACATATTCCATTTTATAAAGTGGTGTGTGGCATAACATTTATTGGTGCAGAAAATATAATTTGCAGTTTCAAATTTTATTTTAGACTAGTGCATTCATTCTAAGTTAATGTCCTTGAGAAACACATGAATCTCTCTTCTCCAAATAAGTTATGGGCAAAATAATATAGAAGACTGGACATTGTAGACTTGAGAGGGCAACCAGTCTAAGAGAAGGACAACTCTGAATTCAAAACTATGGAAAAGGCAATGGGAAACCATTCTCATGAGAAGAAACATTATGCTGGCAATTAATCAAGTAAATGGTTGCTGATTTTCCTTCTTTCATGGAACCGAGATAAAATATAGGAATGTTTAAAGTTTTATATATGAGAGAGAGAGAGAGATACAAACAAAAAATAATACTATAATATTACTATTTTACTAGCATTCCGTGGATGGTTTGGGATAACCTTAATTATTATTTTTTTCTTTATTACTTTGTTTTTTTAATTGATTTTCACCCCATGCAAGTTAGCAAAGCCACAAAGACACAAGGGTTTACTGGGTGTAGAAGAATTAGAAAACAGAAACATTAATAATGAGCGGGAAGAGAAAAGACTAATGAAGAATACAGTAGATAGTGATTGACATTGCATTTAAATTTTTCCAGATTAAAGTTGGCTGGGAAGCATGGAACTGGAAGTGAGACATCTGAGAAAAGAAACTGTTAGTATAGACTTAGTTACATCTAGCCAGCTCAACTGTAAATTAATGAGATCTTGATGCCAGTCTAGTACTGTGCTTAAATTCAAAAAGTCTAGGTAACATAGCAAAGAACTCATCCAAACAATTACCATGAAAGTATTTATAGAAAAGAAACAGGGTGTCAAACTTGAAGTAATTTATTAATTAATTATTTTACTGAATCACTTTGCTTCCCTTTCTGTTAAATAATAATCATGTCAGTTCATTTACCACAGGTAAAATTTACTGAAATTAAAGCAAATATAAAGAGTTGTGATTGCTTACATCCAGAAGGAACAGGTATTTTGTTTTTTTTTAAATACCTTTATCTCCTAGTGTCTCTCTTGATACTAACCTTTCCGATTAGATTGACAAATTTATAAGACTGTTTTTTATTACCTCTTGTAAGCATTTATAAAACAGAAAAATGTATCATTACTTATATTCGTATGAGTCTTTATATATGTATATATATATTAGCAAAGTGTAGAGAAAATCAAATTTTTAGATGAGAAGCTGAACCATCAAGTAACAAAGCAGTGAGCTTCTGCAGTTACACTTGGATGCTATTTAAGAAAATCAATGAATCTCTTTTTCATTCAAACCTCCAAATATCTTTAATTGGATAATTTCTTAATTTTAATTGGATAATTTATTAGCACTTGCAGCAGATGAAAGCAATGTGAATACTATTAGGTCTCACTGTGAATGAAATTTTATCAGATAGATTATATCTTCCCAAAAGTCATTAGGTCATGATTTGAATCCAGTAATTGATTGGGTTCAAAGTGAAAGCAAGTTCTTTAATCAAGTTAATCAAAAGACTTGTCATTGTTATTTATATTTTGTGTTATAGCTTTCAAATCCAAGAAAGAAAACTATTTTAACTTTTATTCATTTGGCAGTTAACTATTGTTATGTTGAGAAATAAAAAGTCATTACTAAGTTTAATGGAGAGTCGGGTACTTCATTCACATGATGAAAACAATGAGGATGAAGTACCTTCCCTGCAAAGGAGCACCAGAAGGAAACACCTGCCTCCTACATGTTGATGCTGTGATAAGGAAATCAGTGGGGAATATAACAGAGAATTGGGTCAACCCAACAAAAGACCCAGAGTTAATTGTGTGTGTTGCAGTAACCACCAGGAGTTATGTCCTCTTCCACAATTGGCTGTTGAGAGGGGACATTCTACATATAGTAGGTGTTGCTGACAAAATTTGCATATGAACGATATGGAGTAGGTATTAGCTAATAGTAGGCATGGGTCTGGAACTGAGAGAGCTATATAACACCAGCTTTTTCTCAGTTGGGAGAAAATCTTGACATGCAGACTGTTGGAGTTTTGTGTCAGAGTTTACAGTTACTTAGAAAATCTAACAAGACAAACACAGCAAGTGAATATATTTTTATCCTATAGGTAATATAAAGTGATGATTTATAGAGTTTAGATACTGCAACACAGTGATACAATGATTTAAATTATATTGAAGACATTTATTTTACATATTTAGCTTCTGAGGTTGGATCGATCAGTAAGTATGCAGTTTTATACAGTTATTTGCTGAATCTGTAATGTTCACTGTATAATGTTCAATCTATTGGATTAAGATTCACCACTGAATTATGTGCTTTAACAAAGAAGGAGATTATGTTGAAAAATTGATATTTGTTGTTTAAAATAAATGTTACAGATTGACGTACCTACTCTTAAGTCTAAACTATAAAATAGTTTGAAATAAAAGGGTAGGTTGGAAAATTCATTCAAAATTTTTTTTTAAAAACAAAAAAAAATAAGAAAATGTTGGGATAAACAGAGAAGTTAGAAGAAAGTGAAAAATAAAATAAACAGATGTCTGGATTAACAATGGGTAGGTTGCAAAAAATCTAAATTTAATTGGTGAGCCAGGCCAATCTGTTTTGGATGGCAAAGTTTAAAATTGAATATTTTCTGATATGCTGATTCAAGTATTTCAAAAAATTACTTGTTTATGCATTGGTATCTATATATACTTCACAAGTATAAAGTACACTTATTTTATTCTTTGAGAGTAACAGCAATTGTTAAGTGTTCATCTATTTCAATACTAAACAAAACCAACATGAACTTTGGAAATTAAATAAGAGCAAGGATTTTCAATATGTCTGGGTCATTGTTATGGCAATTGACATTATTTCCGTTTTCAAAATATAATAAAATTTTTTACAATATCTTGACAGGAAGCAAAATAGTTTTTTATAAGAAAATATTCTTCTGTGTTATATTCTGATTAATTATGCAAGCATGACAGATTGCATTTCTGTTGGTCAAAAATTCATTCTGATATTCAAATTTGATAGAAACATTTATGTCATGTAACAGTGCTGGAAAACTTGTAAAATAACTTCCCATAAATATGAAATCATTCTCTGAAAGAAAAAAATGTTTTCCATTTATATTAAAATAGCAAACCTTATTGGTAAACAGCAAAAGATGACAAGAGTCAGTCCAGAAAAATTGTCAGTTTTGATCTTTGCTTCTTAAGCTAACATAAACTGGTAAAGTATATATAAATATGTAGATAGTATATTTTAGTACAATATAGCTAAAGCATTGATATTTCCATTATACATTAAAGATAACTACTACTAATAATACATCAAGCTTTCTCAGCATTCATAGACACAGGTCCTCTACTCCTCTCTACTACTCATAATGGTCTTCAGTTCTTCAATATTATATCCTTTGGTAGTTGTAAGATAAAAGTTTTCTCTCATCAACCTCAACTACTTTTGCCATGAATTGGTTGCCACAGCAAAAATCTTTGTGCTTTCTTGGAATTTTATTTTTCCACTTACATGAAGTTCAGTCATTATATTGAATCAATTGCTAAGTCTACTGCAAGAAAAGTTGTTTCACTGTGTCATATCAGAAAATATTTCTCATCAGGATCCATCTTTTCCACATATATAAATCTTAAATCACTTATGCATTGAATGTTGCCTCCATATCTGGATTGGTGTTCTTACTATATATCTCAAAATTTTTGACAAAATTCAAAGAAAGGTCTGTAATGTAATTTATCCTGACCTTGTATCTGAACTTCAGACACTTTCTCCTTGGTGTAACATGGCCTCCCTCTATCTTTTCTCGAAATATTTTCATAGCAATTCTTCTAATGAGCTTTCCTCCTTGGTCCCTCTACTGTATGTTCTATTCTAATAGTTTCTTTTCTTGCACTTCTCAGCTGTGGAACTAGCGATTTCTTGCTTTCTTACCAATCTACAATCTTCAAACATTTATATGCAATGCCAATCACAATCTTCTGTCTTCTTGAGTCCTGTTTCTTTGTTGTTCTTTCTCCTCACTAAAGTTTTTTCATTCTTTTTCATTCCTGGTAACCTCTTGCATCCTAGTGGCATTATTGCCTTGCTTGAGGTGAAAGAATTAAAAAACAAAATTGGTAATATTAGCCATTTTCTTATCTGGAAACAGTAATTCATTGACTGAGTACCAAGTGCTACTGTTATTTGAATTTTTTAGTTTTTCTATTAAAACGATTTTTCAGGAAAATAGGTTTCTCCTGTTTTTGCTTTTATTGCCCCTTTTCAGTATTAATGGAGATTTCCTTCTTAACCTTTGGTTTCATGTAATTTGGAATGTCAACATCTTGATTCTGTTTTTATTTTCTTTTTGAGTTATATGTGCTATAAATTTTAGCTGTTGCTGCTGTTGAAAGTCCTTATGCATGTCAAAGATACTTTCATATTTATAATAATTGGCTGTATCAAAAGTATTTTCAGTTTTTACATAACTTTATTTCAAAGCTGTATACATCTAAAGAATATCTATAAATCAGCTAGATAATATATATATTAAAGAAAAACAGATTACTTTAAGGTTCCATTATAATAATTTATTTCACCAGAGCCATTTTAAAGAATGCCGGATCATCAGATAGCACTTCCAATATATATATATTCAAACATATATTGTTAAATATAACAGACAATGAAGGCCTATTATGTTTTATCATGATCCTTTCTAAGTGTCATATATTGGCTTTAGTTTCAAGAGAAAATAAAGACAAAAATTGTCCAACATTTGGATATTTCTTTATTATATTGGTTGTCAATCTATGCTTTCAGCTCACATGAGCCATAAGCAGAGTGGTTATATGGACATTACAACAGAGATGTTCACTGTCAAAGATGGCATACTGTTTTGTTTACACAGAAGTTTGCTATGTGATGATAACATTTGTGGAATAGCAGATGCAGGTTGTAAATTTGTAATGCAGTTCTATGACTTATATGACCACTTGAGAGAAAGAAATGTTATCAATGGAACCATATGCTTAAATGCATTGTAATATGTTGTGTCTAGTTTGAAATGTAATTTTGTTGAGTGCTGTTGCTTTGTTTTGCATGTAATATTGTTATAAATAATGTTCACCCATACCTTTTATTTTTAATGGTATTGGAACTTTGGAAAATTTGAGCCATTATTTTCAAATGACCTCAAAATTAATGCAGCTGTTTGCAGAATTTATGTAGAAGAAAGAAATTAATGGACTTTACTGCCTGAAACTGGTTTAAGCATTTTATGAGTAGTAACTTGTTTGTTGAAATGAGAATAATGATATGACTCTCTATTGTCAGTCATGTGAATACTTTTGATCCAATAAATATCTGGATGTATTAGAATGTTGCAATTTAAAGTTATTATAAATTAGACTATAATACATTTAATTTCTGGTAACAAATAAAGTAAATAAATGTAAGAGTTGTTGTGTCAAGTTTGACAATAGGTGTGTAGTATTGTATGCAAATTAGAAAGACAAGTATAAATAGAGAACAACTAGTGAACATAGGGAATGGCTATACCTAGCAAACCCAGTTGTTATTCAGGACACGGACAACTGTACTATGACTACTACTACTATGCAGAGAGATATGCAAAACATAACAAGGTGTATGAAATTTTTGCTATCATTACTGTTTGGATAATACCTTTATATCAGATTTTTCTATACAAGTCAATGTTTTCACAATAAAAAGAATTAACCAAGTGATGTTGGTAAAACTATCAGGATATATTTATATAAGCAATACATCTCAAGAGTTTCAGTTTATAATATCTATATATGTTAAAAATATTGATAATTATTTGGTGGGTATCAATGTTAATTATACAAAGTACAATGTGAATTTTAATTTATAAATAAGTACAAAAATATAGACTATAAAAAACATATTTTTGATTATAACACAATATCACACATACTTGAATAAATTAGGATTTTATATATTGTTATGTTGCTTTTCACCTTTGATTCTAACTTTTCTACTGTTTCAACTTTAACATTACTTGTTTTCCATTCTTAAATATTTCTCTTTAGTGATGAGCCACAAGTTTTCTATTTACACCTGAAAAGGCTGGGAGGTAAGTTATTCTGTTTAACTTGTGTCTGAAAACTTTTTGGCAAATTCAGCAATAGTAAGCTTTGCAGACTAGTTAATTTTTTAATCATTTCACCCCAAGCAAGTCAATAAAGCCACTAAGTTGCAAAGGGTTACTGAGTGTGAGAAAACAGAAAAATAAAACATTATTAAGGTGAGAGAACAATGAAAGAAGAAGAATTAAGAAGACAGAAGATAATGATTGGCATTACATTTAAATTTTTGAAGATCAAAGTTGATTGGAATGCAAGAACCCAGAAGAGAGTTCCATAAGTTAAGTTCAAGAAAAGAAAATGTTAGCATAGAACTTATGGTTACATCTAGCAATTTCAACTGTAATATAATGAGATCATGCTGTCAATCTAGTATGGCACTTAAATTCATAAAGTTTAGGTAGCAAAGAGGAAATCTCATCAGAAGAATTACCATGATAATAGTTATCAAAAAAAAAGGCAGAAGGAAGCTATGTTATGAAGGTGGAAAAGTGACTGAAGTGAGGTGCTAAATGCTCTCTGATTGTGACTTGCACCAATTTTGTGCATTTATCTTTACCCATCATCAACTTTGAAGGGAGCTATAATTTTATGGTATCCAATATTAACTCCAAACAGTACTCCACCTCATCCATATTGTCTTCTATGTTAGTTGACAATTTACATGAAGGACTAAATCTCTAGCCCAGTTATCAGATCTATCCAATGCAGATTGACATTCATCATTAAGAATTATTGTTGACAAAATCAGATTTCATTTAATTGTTCACACAACTTAGAGATTTCTCTTTGTGATGTTTGCTTTAAGATGATAGTTTAGTTGCTTTCATGCCTTTAGCCAATGTTCTTAGTATTCTGCATTTTCTCTCTTTCTTCACATTAGTATTGCCAGATTCTTTTTCTTCTAATCTCTATTTTTATCATTCTTAAAGTCATTTTTAACTTGCTTTTATCTTTCCATTTTTCTATTTCTTTTGCCATTGTTCTCTGATGTTTGTTCAACATCTTTTGTAACTTCCAAAGTTGTTTTCATGTCACTCAGTATGTTTACAATCTTTTGATTTTATTTTGAAGTTATATCTCTCTTATAACCCATATCTATCTATCTGAAGTCATGGAATAAGAATCCTTAACTATAGTATTATATATTTAATTACAGTATGATTAAGTTGTCTAAGAAAATCTTACATATGTTATTGTAAATATTTCTAATAAAAGCAGATATTATAAGCTGAAATACATGTGGTATATTTATCATATAAAGAGCATATTTTGAAAATTTTACCAATAACATTTATTCCATGCTAATAGGAATATATACTTGAAAAACATGGTGGATAAAATAAGTAAAGTTTTATTGTACAAATCAGTACAATAAGAAATAAGGTAACAGTTATGCGCATGATCATCGCAAGACAATCCATTAGTGGGTGCTGCTATTGGAAGGTCGGTAGTTCTTGTGTAAGTTTGTGTCATACTCAACAGATCCCAGCTAAACTCTGTAGTCTGTTGACTTACTGATACTTATAGGTAGTTACTACCTATAGTGTAGTTACTCATGGGGGTGACAGGTTATTACATTACATCACTTTTTTACCCTGTAGAGTAGATGGCCACAGCCACTTCACATTAGGTGTAGCTACAGAACTTTCTTTAGCAAATAGGTTTACTTACATGGTGAAATTGCTAACCCCATATATAACAGGTTTTGAATTCGAAATTGTACTTTGAGTAAGCTGGTTGTTCCAATCTGACCTGCTGTTAAAGCCTAGCTGAGGCAGGTGTGTGTATGTGGGGTGGGTAGAATAGATTGTTTTAAAGTGATTTGTGTGAAAGTAAATACAATGGCCTTGGCTGGAACTTGAAAGTGAACATGACAGTCCTACTTTCTGCACTGATCACTACTATGCTATATCTACATTTATGAATCATCAATTAGGTGATACAAATTTTTACTGTGATTTTTTTCTAAAATTCTCCTCAAGCAAAGAAACAAAGCCACTAAGACACAGGGGTTATTGGGTGCAAAAGAATATAGGAAAAATGATTATTAAGGAGCAAGAATAATAAAAGAACAGAACTTAAGAAGAGAGAGGTTAACAATTGACATTGCATCTAAATTTTTCAAGATCAAACTTTACAGGAAAATGGTTTGCCAAATATTCACTCACTCTTTTCCCTGTCAACCACACCATAGAAATTATCTTTTTTGTAAAAGTATGTGTTTACAAGCATCATGCAGGGAGAAACAGATTCAGTCCTTTTCCAAGAATGGGAGCTGTCTCATCTAAATTAATGCTTAGTTTGATGATTCAGTTTTCTGCACTGATAACCATTAGGCTATGTCATATCTCCAAAAAAGAAATATAAATGTTATTTTTTAATGTTTTTTAAAACTTTCTATGATTAAATATTTTCATCATTCTACAAGTTTTTCAGAGAAGTGTTTTAATCTTTTTAACATATAGTATTGGACAAGACATTGATTTAAAAACAACAACAAAATTTAAGATATCACTTCAGAAAATGTTTAGAATAGTGTTTCTAATAAAGCCTGAAAAGAAACCATTATGATATGGTACCTTGATAAAAGTTAAAAATCTGATGTGAAGAAAATGTCCTCAGAAAGTCAAAAATAAGGATGAAAAGGGAAATGATAACATAAAGATTTCTTAAAGGATAAGAAAAAGACGAATTGGAGAGAAATAAAAGGGAAATGGGGAAAATAATAAAGAAAAAAAAAGCAATGGAAAATGAGAAATAAAAAGACAAAAAAGAAGAGGAAAAAGAGAAATGAGAAGTAAAAAGATAAAAAAAAGGGGAATGAGAAGCAAAAAGACAAAAAGAAAAGGAAAAAGAGAAAGGAGAAGCAAAAAGACAAAAAATAAAAGAGAAATAAAAAGACAAAAAAGGAAAGAAAAAGTATGAGAAAAAAGGCAAAAAAGAAAAGGAAAAAGAGACATGAGAAGTAAAAATGCAAAAAGGAAAAAGAGAAAGAAGTAAAGTGACAAAAAATAAAAGAGAAATAAAAAGACAAAAAAGGAAAGAAAATGTATGAGAAAAAAGGCAAAAAAGAAAAGGAAAAAGAGACATGAGAAGTAAAAATGCAAAAAGGAAAAAGAGAAAGAAGTAAAACGACAAAAAATAAGAGAAAAAATGAGAGCAAAAAAGTTAGTAAAAACAGAAATGAAAATATGTAAAAAGATAAAAAAGAAATGAAAAGTTAAAAAATCAAAAAAAAAGGAAAGGAATAAAGAAATGAAAAGTAAAAAGACAATTTCTAGCTGAAGGAGGACAATATTATTAATGAGGTAAACATTGATAATCATTATCCACAGAAGCAAAAAGACTGCAATAATTTATTCAAGAAAAGGGCAGTACAAGATTTCCCAGCAGGCAACAATGTAGGATTTGCCAAAAGCAACCACAGAATAACCAATGACGTCATTGTTTGAACTCTCTCCCCTGCTTCAGTTGTTTAGGGAGATAAAAGAAAACAAAGAATTGACTCGAATAAAGGCAGAAAGCCATGAGAATCGAATGGGAAGGGGAGATAACTTTGGATAACATTCAAGATTTGCTTAACACTTAAAAATCAATTTAATTTGTGAGTATTCTTGAATTTTTAATGGATCTCTTTTATGTTTTTAAGCATTAATTAGTGTGTTTTTCATGCTGTATTTATTTCTGGGAAGACTTGTTTTTAGAATTTAATTAATTAAAATTGCCGGAAACGAGTGATAGGTTTGATGCAGATGCTGACAGAACTGTAGTTGACTTGTTCAATTTCATTATTGATTGTTTTTTTTCTTCTCTTAAGCACTTCAATTTCCTGCATGGGTTATAAAAAATTATGCCATGCCTAAGTGCCACAAGTATCATTGTGAACTTCTATATATGCAAACATTTCCAAACCATTTTTAATATGGCTAAATCTCAATCAATTTTTGTTAGAATTATTTTTGAGTCCTGAAGGTTTTATCAACATCAGAAGAATTCATGCTATGAATGTATTTTGGATGCTTCTGGATACTTTCAAGTATAAAACATGGGATTAACTTCAAACTCAAAAAACTTTAAACTAAATTTATCTCAGTAACAATTGTTTTTTGGCTCAAGCTAGTTTTGGAGATATTTGATTTATATTTGGTTTCTCTACTACTAATATTACTATTATTATTATTATTACTAGCAGTACCTGGGAAAATATCCTGGTTTTCCTATTTGAATTTTCTAATGTATCATAATATTTAATGAATAAGTTTTGTGTGAGGTCCATGACTACAAAATACCCATGGAAATTATCCGACTACATCATTAGATATTTGAGCTTAACAACTTTAACCAAATATTACAATAGCAATGTTAAGGGTAATTATCTCACTTTGGGAAAAATGAATTTACGAGAGTCACATGATGACATCAGAGTCACATCAGTCATGGAGTGATGAACACCAGTTGCTATTTACCACACTTAGAGGCAAGATGTAACTACTCATGTCAGTTGCTATGTAGACAGCAGAGAAGCAAGACATGACTGCCAAGGCAGTTAAGAGACCAGAGGAAATCACATGGTCTCACATCATCAGCATGCCATTTTTTCCTTCAGGAAATATTTCAAGTAAAGCCCTCTTGTTTTGTGCACCCTTTCACACTGCTTGTTGTACTTGTGTTATAATTTCTCTTTGTGAGACAAATTAGTGACAAGTATATATATAGATATATAGTCATCCACAGACAGACTGATTTGTTGTATCACAGTTCCTCAGTGTGGCTAGATATCTGATTGTTTCAAGCTGGGATTGAAACCCGACTGATTTGACATCAGTCAATCTTACCTCTAGGCCATCGTGGCTTGGAGAACTCAATTCAATTTACTTGAAGAGTAATGCTCAATAGCAGTAGGAGCCACTGTTTTTAAAACCCCATTTCCCTAACTGAAAGAAAAGAATGACAAACATGTTATTCTCAAAGTGATTATATATATATATATATATATATATATATATATAGATAGATAGCGAGAGAGAGAGAATGTGTTTGTAATTCTTTTCTTTCAGTTATTCTTTTCTGTTTATATATTAATGTGTTACTATATCATGGGTATATTAATGTCTATAATTGGAAAATGTAAACTAGAAATATTCTCTCACTCTTTACTCACACATCATAATCAGAAATATGAGTGCAGGTCATTATTTAATGAAATAAGAGGGTAAAAATAAAAAAAAATCTAAATTGACAAGTTTTTCTATTTCACTGAAGCAGACATTAAATACATGGGAGTGTTATTGCCTCCTCTATCTTCTCTCACTCTTTTTCTCACTAAAACCAAACATGCTCTGGCCCTGTTGGCTGGGGCTATAGAATATGCCGACTGCACCTCTGCAGAGAGGTAAGAACCCTCCCCACTCCACCCAATGGGGCATCCTGGGTATGACTACATCCCCGTCCAGGGTAAGACGATAAACCACGTCCAACAGCAAGGCCTCTGATCAGGAGGCTTTGAGGAGCATGGAACCTCCTCTTAATTGCTGGTGTTCCCAGGTCCAACCTGACTCGGGTCTCAGCTAGGGCAAATAGTTAACCCTGAAATTAAGTTAAAAGGCATTATAAAAGTGTAAAAATAGGTTTTAATACCAGAAATACTTTGTAAAAAAAATTATTACCAGAATAAATATTTAAAAAAAAAAAATATTACCAGCATTATGTTTTTGAAAAAAACTATTACCAGCTATACGTTCTTGAAAAAATAATATTACCAGCGATACATTTTTGAAAAAGTAATATTACCATCTATACGTTTTTGAAAAAATGATATTACTAGCTATACATTTTTGAGGAGAAAAATATTAACAGAAATAAATTTTTGATAAAACAAAATTATTATCAGAAAAAAAAAGAAAGTTTGTCAGCATTAAATGACCCATTGAGGTTGATATGCCATAAAAAAACCCAAACCAAATCAAATATGCTGATATAATAGGCACTATCAACCCAGGTCATGGTGGACTTGAGAACAACAGTAATTAAGAGCTGATTCCATGCTCCTCAAAACCTCCTGATCAGAAGCCTTTCTACTGGATGTAGTTTATCATCATACCCAGGTGGGTGAGGTATTTACAGGAGATATTAAATACTTGTATTGTCTATCTTTTTAGCCAAATCCCTGTCTCATGAACATTTCTCTTAATAATAATAATTTAAATATACTTCAGCAGATGATGTTATTTAATTTATGGAAAATGGATTTCTGGAGATTACTGTATTTGGTTTCTGTCATTTGAGACTGTATGTCTGAAAAATGACCTTTTTATTATGGCTAAGATCAAAATGTAGTATCTGTTCTTATCAGCTTAATTTGATTCTCTCTCTCTCTCTCCCCACTTCTAGCTTATCTTTCCACATAATCAAATTACAGAATAGTCCACTATATATAAGGCATTGACAGGCAGTCATGACTGCACTAAGTAAGTGAAGGACAAGTACAGTTATAATAGGATGTTAGTATTTTGTTTGTATATAGGTGTGTGGTTTTAGCTATTGCTATTTGGTAGGATTATACCATCTTATATATATCTTTCTCAGGTGTTACAAAAATAGTGCTCAATGTTATATAGCAGAGCTATTAAGTATATATTAGTAAATATACATAATATCCTACGTCAGTAGCACGACTCAGAGTTTCATGCAAATATGCAATCTTCAGGTGCAGGATACTGAAGATTGCATATTTGCATGAAACTCTGAGTCGTGCTACTGATGTAGGATATTATGTATATTCACTAATATATATATATATATATATATATATATATATATATGACTACAGAACCGAACAAAAGTGCATTTACAAAGGAATATTTTTATCAGCAAGTTTAAACCAAAAATCAATTCATTACATAAACCACAGGTATAAATATCATATTTTCCTTAATATAAGTGACAGACAAAACCAGTTACATCATGTGATTTCTTTCTTCTATTTTGAACTTAAGTGTTTGCATGGAGTAATTGAATAAATATTTTAAAACTTTTTGGATATTTAAAGCAAAACTGTTAAAGTAAAATTATTTTTTCTGAAAATTCACATGTAAGTAAAACAATTTTAATAATCAATTTAATAATTCTCTGTGAAGATACATGTATTATAAATATTAAATATAAACATATATAAAGATATAAAGTGCTTTTCCAAATCTCTTTATTATTATTTTCTCTCTCTCTCGTCCTCTCTCTCTCTCTCTATATATATATATATATATATATATATAGTTAGGTAAAGAAAGGTTTGCTAATCTTTATGGATAATCACAAGGAGGATGTAATCCAGAGATCTTAATGTAAGGCCAGAGCAAATATTAGTTTAATTAAAAAACAGACAACTTTAAGGGTCCATTGATTATATTTTATTTCTCCAGGAAAGGGATTCTTTTTCCTGGTTCCTCGGATCTCATTTCCAAGCATAAAAGAAAATTGTTTTCTTTTTATGCTTGGAGATATGATCTGGAGAAATAACATGTAATCAATGGACCCTTAAGGTTGTCTGTTTTTAATTTAACTATATATATATATGTATATATGTGTGTGTTTATATATATATATATATATATATATATATATATATATATATATATATATATATATATATATATATATATATATATATATATATATATATATATATATATATATATATATATATATATATATATATATATATATATATATATATATATATATATATATATATATATATATATATATATATATATATATATATATATATATATATATATATATATATATATATAAAACAAGTTTTTTTCAGTTAAGAATTTTTATAAAAAAATGAACATTCAAGTTGAATAATAATTAGCAAAACTTAAAAATGTAAATAAAAAAACTTTATTTGAATTGTTGTTATAATGTTTAAGCTGCTGTTCCTTCCAGCTTTCATCAGGTGCTTGCTGATCTGGGTAACCTTAAGGGAATTTCAAACTGAACCCTTTATTTAATCTACAGGATTAGATTGTTCTTGTTCAACTGCCCAACTAGTTAATGTAATATATATCGACTAGTTCTTGTTTAGTATTGCTCAGTTATTGCTTGCCCTGTTTCCACTGAGTCTAAGTACATGCTGCTTGACCAAGGGATTGAACTCTCAGTTGTTGTGTTACCAAATTTATTAATAAACACTTTAATCCACCAGGCTATTAGAGTGGAAAACTTGGAACCTTAAACCTAACCTGTCTGCTGATGAGTGCTACTTGTCATCTTTGATTGCACTCACTTGAGGTTTCACATTTTACTGCAACTGCTGCTTTTGAAGCTTTGCTGTCATTTCAATTTCTTTATTAACTTATAATTAATTAAAAATTAGTTTATTTTCCCAAATGGGAATATTTGGAAGGAAATGTTGATCAAATTTAAATAATGGTGGAATCTTATTTAGCCCTGGTCTGGAAACTTTTCAGTCTCAGATAATTTCTGTTTGAATTTCTGAGTTGAACAAAACAAGAACTGGCAAGTGATCTACTGCTCTAGACACCTAGCCATGGTGCAAGATGGGCATTCTTGCCCAGAAACCACTTATATTGACCAGCTATGTTATGACACAGAATATGTCCCTAATGACCTTCCAATCTTGATGCAAAACTGTAATGGCTGGCAAAATAGACTCATGAATGTCCAAGCTAGTTCAACCAAATAAATAAATAATATAAATACAGCTTCAGATATCTCATTGATAAAAAGCTATTTAAACATTTTAAAGATGTCCAAGTTCTTAAATATGACTTCATGTTTGCTGCTAATACTTGTCACTGAACTGATATTTGATGCTATAAACTGATTATTAATGAATTACAAAGATGTATTTGTAATTTTACATATAAAACCTATACAAGATATTCAGTAGATTGTCATTGCTTTTTGCCGTAGACTCTTTGCTAACCAAGGCTATAGGAACCAATCTGGCCTTCTATTAAACCCATAGCTGGAGGGAGAAGAGATGAATTCATATCTTTCCCAAGAGTATCTGTGTGCAAGCAAATGTAATGAACCTGACTGGAATTTGAACATAGCTCTCCCATTTCTCATTCTGAGCCACTCTCTATTATCCTGCAATGCACATCCCGACAAGATACAAGATACAGACTTCTTAATATCTGCCAAGTTTTAAATAATGAGAATTTTTGTTAAGTGGCAATGTTAAATTAATATTTTTTTGTTTTGTGCTCCACAAATTAGGTTGCTGATCAAGTTCTTTCATGTAGGGAAATAATTTTCATCCCAAAATGATATATTACTGTGGCATCTGAACTGGAGCTGCTCAATGTTCACTTTGATACAGTTCAAAAGCATTTGTGGGTGATGAATTATTTTCAGCCCTACAACCCATTCCCCCAGACAAAATATTGCAAACCTATCCCTACTCTTTCATTATTTCCATGGTGAATATTCAGATGAGCTACATTCTTTAGTTCCACCAGTCCAGACCTTTAAAATTATTCATGCCATGCTATA
This sequence comes from Acanthosepion pharaonis, assembly GCA_903632075.3. Taxonomy (NCBI): domain Eukaryota; kingdom Metazoa; phylum Mollusca; class Cephalopoda; order Sepiida; family Sepiidae; genus Acanthosepion; species Acanthosepion pharaonis. Next base: position 486,799 of record CAHIKZ030000114.1, read on the forward strand.
TACATTGGGTTAACTCATCCTCATTCCATTGGGAAGTTTCACTTGGACAGCTTTTTCTTGAGAACTTCTACTTTATGGAACCAACTCTTGAGAGGATACTTCCCTAATAATGTTCATGCAACAACCTCAGTAACATTCTACTGAGTGAATATTTAATAAAAAAAAATGTGCAGCAATGCTTTTTAGAATTTCACCATATAAGAGATTTCTTTAGTTTTTGAAGATAACTGAATGAAACTTTGATTTTACTTAGAAATCATGTAGATATGAGCAAGATCTGTTCACTCATATCAAATTATTTGCTGATGGTGACAAAATCTAAGATGATGGCTTTTGCCTACTATTCTGGGAATTCAATCATGACAGGCTTCAATTTTTTTTTCTTTTTGAGTTATCTGGTTGTGTCAAGTGTGCCTGTGTCTTCAAGTCATGCTAATTCACATTCTATGCTATTTTTAGTCTCTCTCTCTTGCGATTTGTCCAAGATGTTACCATGACTATCAAGACCTCACATTTCATCTTGATGCTTTTTTTCAGTTTTCTTTTCCCACTTTCTCTACACATTTTAATTTTATTTTCTCTGTGATGAAACAGCAAAATTAATTCTGAGATTATTATTGTCAGCCAAGATTAACCACATTGTGGCTCTCATTATCATCAGCATTAAATAATACTGAACTCTTATGTAATATCAGTCCTCCTATATGGCAGTGAATATGGGACAATCTCCTTATAGATGAGGAAGAGACTTGATGCAACAGAAATGTGGTTCTACAGAAGGATGTTGAGAATACCATGGCGCAAACATGTGAGCAACAACAAAGTTTTAGAGACAATGGAAACAAAAATGACATGTATACTTAACACCAAAAAGACTGATTGACTTCAATTTTCTAAGGCACATAATGAAGAATGATGACTTGGGAAATTTATTATTCACAGGACAGGTTGAAGAAGGACAGAGGAAAACAATTAATAACCTACCTAACAAGCTTAAGTAAATGGATGGTGGGACAATATTTAGGAGAGATAACAAAAAGACAAAATTTATTAAGAGCTACAAAAAACCGGAAATAGTAGAGTCATGGTCACCAATGTCTTGAAGGGACATAGTACAATACAAAAGCAAATATAATGTTGTAGAATGCATAGGCTAGACAAAAATAGCAAGCTATACTACATTGGTCAGAATTATTTTGACCCAAACTGAGTAGTGATAATGGTGGTGGTTTGAGACTTGTAGCTATGGAATCCTAACATTGATTGTCTTTCTTTAAGTTTTAATATCAGACTTAAAAACATGAAAAACTAGTGACAGAGACGATAGGAGCTCTGGTGCTTGTCTGAGCTTTTCTCTTTCAGATGCCTACTACATGGAAATTATAGGTAGCAAGGTAACATGTTGATATCCATTCTATATTTCTCTCACCTTCCCCATGTCTATGTCTTCCATTCCAATGAAATAATATGAGTAAAAAGATATCTGAAAAAATTATCATTGTTTCAGTTTGCAATGCAGAATTGGGATCCCTGCTAAGGAATTGCTAATAGGCCCCTAGAATCGAGAAACTACAAAGAAATGCTGAAAAATCTGGGCCTAACTCATTTTAAAAACCTGACAAAATGACCAAACAGTGCTTTTTTTAAATGAGTTCTTGGCTGGGTAAAGAACTTTTCATGATCTCATAGTTAAATGGAAAAACAATTCACCAGGATTTGTGCAAATAACTTTGGTTCAATCATGTAAAAAAAGATATGCACAAAATGGAGGCCATTTTTGAGATTTTAACAAATTAAGCAAGAGACCAGACTTTTTCTTAAAACTGACTTCTAGGTAGGTTTGTCTGGCTCTTTAGATTTACTTTATATATATATATATATAGTTAACTTTGATGAGTTTCTTCATGTTTTTGTACCGTTTTATGAAGAAAACTTCAAACAGGTTCATTTTTTGGCTGTGAGATGAGATTGTGGGAAATTGGAATTAAGCATTAGTTTTGAATAAGAGTACAACTCAAATCTCACACAACAAGCTCATCTTTTATGCATGGCACCTGAACCAATTAGGCAACTAAATAAGGTAGTGTTCTCACTGTAGTCAAGTTTTATCAATTTTTGTTTCTTTTGATTGCACTTCATGTATATGTAATTATTCAATAGCAGTAGATATTATAATAATGATGAAAATAAATGTCAAATTTTGCACTTACATTTCCTCTTCTGCTAAGGTACATTTTCTTGCCTTTCCTTTTTTTTAAATAGTTGATTATAATAATAGCAGTAGTGATGCACAATTCTAATCAGATTTGGAACAAAAAGAAGAAAGAAAATTAAAACAAATTGTGCTTGGTTACATTGCTTTGCATAAGAAAGAAGTGACAAAGACAAAATAATAACAATTGTTAATGGGAATAAATTTGTTCCTCATTTGGAAGATTGCATAAACTGAGAAGAAAATTGATATCTAAAAGATAACCAAAAGCATAAAAGTCATCAATATTTTCTGGATGAATATTTGTAATTTTTGCACCAGGATCTCTTGAATTTCATCTGATTAGATTTTATCTTTTAGAACATTTGTGTTTTTCATAACTTGAAGAGATAGGAATGACAGAAACAGACAACAGATTCATTCCACAAATGGATTCACTTGTTCATGAAAGAAATTCATTTGGTTGAGCAAGGAACATTTTCTGAAGATAAGATAATTTAAATGATGTTATGCTGTAAATTATTTGTCAAGAAGCTAGACTCATTGACTAGTACTACTGTTCTGAATTCCTTTCTCAAAAGATTCTCCACAAATGTGGCCTTGTTTCAGACTAAGCTAACTGTATCACTATATTTTTCAGGATGTATAGATCTCTTTTTTGAATTCTAATCAAAAAAAATCTCTTGGGTCTTGTATTTGAAGCAGCAGTATCTCATGATATCTATATCAAAACTGGGGAATGTAATTGTACCTGGTCTAACTTCATAATACTGTCATATTAAATATCAATAGGGAAAGAACCTTATATTCAATCAAAAATGATATTTCTATGAAAGCAAATGAAACATTGTTCACCTTTCAGAAATTATTAGCTTTCAAATCCAAACCTGTTGAATGATTTCAATTGTTTTTTTCATTTGTCAAAGGTCAATTTGCAGAAAATATCAAATGTGCCATAATTTCCTTCTATTTTTGGTTTTTATTTTGTAACTTGGGATTTCTGTTACTTTTTACAATATGGAGAAAGATATATTCTGAAAGGTTTATAAGAAAGGACAATTTTTGCAATATGGAGAAAGATGTTATATTCTAAGAGGTTAATAAGAAAGTATACTTTTTTCAACATGAAGAGAGACTTACTCTGAGAGGGTTGATAAGAAAGAACAAATTTTTCAGTATGGAGAGAGATGTTATATCCTGAGAGTTTAACAAGAAATGACATTTTTTACAGTTTGAAGAGAAATGCTATATTTTGTTAGGTTGATTAGAAATGACAATTTTTAAAGGGAATGTTTGATTTCATCTTATTTTAAACTAGCACAAATAGGCAAAAAAACATGATGGGATTATTTATGTATAGATCGTCTCTTCTACAAAGGATCAGTGTAGTATCTGTTCACTAAGATAAAAGTGTTTCTCCTTGACAGCTCTGCTTAGAAGCTGAGATGAATATCTGTGCATTTTACCAAGGACACCATTGACTACTAGTACTTGTACATAGTCTTACACTATAATAATCTAATAGACATGAATGAAGAATTAATATACCATCAAAACCAGTAAATATTAAATAACGATATCAGAAAATAAAATGATTCCTTTTCTTTTATAAAATCAGCTAACAAAACTATAACAGATGAAAATGATAGTTTTCAGGATCAAATACTCTATGTGCAGATTCCTCAAACCACAAATGATCAAATTTTCTATAGATCTTATTTCATAGAATTCAAGTGTCTGTATATTCATTGTGCTGCATATTTGATCTCTGAGGATGACATTATGCTAGCCTTATGCCTTTCTTGAAAAAAGTATTTTATGATTTAGAAACCAGTGTTGAGACTAAATTGAATGTTAGATTGAGCAGATAATTTGTAAACTTTGCCTGAGGGAAATGTACCAAGTGGAACTGTTCAACCTCTTGAGATATTTATTTCTATACTGGAATGCACTCCATAAACATAATCTGAATAGAACATGTTAGGAAATAATTCTGTTTCTGCACTCCAAAGCAAATTTTGTCAATTCTTCTTTGCTTTATATTTTCCTTTGAAGAAATATTATTACAAAGCTTTCTGTTTGGTTTTAATGGTAGGAAATGAATTTGTATTATCTTGGGATTCAGAACAGAAAAAAATTAACATAATTATAAAATAAGAATTAGAGAAAATAACAGTAATCAAGGCAAGATAAAAGAAAACAAACAAAAATTTTGTTTGATAATCAATACATTCATGTCAGAAATGCATATTCTTTTCTGTCACCAATGTGTGCCTGCATGAAATTATAAAGTTATGGTCACTTTTATAAGAACTTTGTGATTCCATTGACTTTTTTTTTCCTATCAAAAACACATTATTGATGCACATGATTGTTTGAGGTTTTTGGTGGTAACATATGAAAGTCATAACTATTTAACCATTCAACATGAGTGAATAGTTTATGTGACAAGTATATCAATGATTACACTATGGCAAGGACCCTTCTCTGAACATGATACTGTCGGTTAAAGTTCAAACCCAAGTAAAGCAAAGAAGATATATTAATTATTTGCAGGTTAAAATCTTTTCACTCTATAATATACAAGATATATGTTTATAATGAAACCTAATTTGAAATTATTTTTTACCACTGACCAATCAGAAATCGTAGTTATGTTTAGTTGTTATTTTTCTTAAGGATGAGTTCAGTGATATTCTACATGTCATCTTCTTCTATATGCCATGTTCATTCAGGACATTGGTGATCATGGCTCTCCACAATTTCCTGTCTTTTGTAGCTCTGAATACATTTCATCTTTTTGCCATCTCTCCCAAACACTGCTCTGCCATCCATCCACTCAAGTTCACCAGGTAGGTTATGCAGTCAGGTTTATTCTATTCACTTACATGAAAATATCCTTGGGAAAGGTATGAATACACTTCTTCTCCCCCTGGCTATGGGTTAATTAGTATGGGATGTATCAGTAAAATCCTTATCTCCAAAAAATATTCTTACAATCTAAAAATAATTTTTGGCTTTAAAAGGTTGATAAGCTATAAAAAAACAAATCCCCCAATCTGTCACTTTCTCACTGCCCTGACTGTCTTTTCTAAAATATTTTCATGGCAATTGTTCTAATGAGCTCTCCTACTTGATACCTTGATTGCATGAATTTAAGAGCAGTACTAGATTGGCAGCTAGGTCTCATCATTTAATTGTTGAAATAGATGAAACTGTATGTTCTTTTCTAATAGTTTCTTTTCAAGCCCTTCTTGTGTGAGAAAAGAAACTATAATATAGAAAATATGGTTTCGTGTGAAAGTCTCTTCCAGTTTTTTGCTTCTCTGCAACCTACAATCTTCAAAAATGTCAGTCACCATCTTCTTTCTTTCTGAATCATGTCCTTCTATTGTCTTTTCTTCTTATGTTCTCATTGATTGATGATTGATTAATTCATTTCCTATGGCTTATCAACCCTTTGCAAGTTATTTAAACCCAGAAAATATTTTTTCATTGTTAGAATATTTTTTTCAAGATAATAATGATTTTGTGATACAAGTCTTATTTATTAACCCATTGCTGGTGGGAGAAGAGGTGGATTCATAACTTTCCCAAGGGTATTTATTTGTAAGTGAATATAATAAACTCAACTGGAATTGGAACTTGGCTCGCCAATTAACAATTCTGAGCCATTCTCCATTAAACCACCCACACCAACAATCTTAAAGCACCAGTTATCCTCAAGTGGTCACCCATCAAGGTACTGACATCACATTGTCATTCTCTCCCAATAACTCCTTACAACATAGTGGCATTATTGCTTTGCTTTGGGTGAAATGATTTAAAAAAACCCAGAAGTATCAAATACATATTGTGCCTATTTCTATTGGATAATCATCTATAAATGGTCCAACCATATTGTCCCATGTACATGTGGGCAGTGTGTTACTGATGGCAAGCAGATGCTGTTAATGCAAGATAAAGATTTGGACATTAAACAAAATAAAGAACCTAAATATTTGCACATACAATGAAGACCACAGACTTGAACGACTATTACTGGAATTAAATAATATCTACTGGTATGCGGTATGTTTCTCTTCATGTTAAAAAAAGTATCCTTTCTTTTAGCCTCTCAGGATATAACATCTCTTTCCATAATATAACATCTTTCTCTATATTGTCAAAAGCAACAGAAGTCCCATATTAGAAACGAAAAACAAAAAATAAATAAAAAAATAGTAAAATTTTGGCACTCAGTATCTGTCTATATTTCTGAGATGAGGTATTATATACACAATTTACATTATTTGGACTATTGTCCTCATCTTTGTCACCGTATTTATTACACCGTTTCAGCCTTTCAGTATCTGTCTATATTTCTGAGATGAGGTATTATGCACACTATTTACATTATTCAGACTATTGTCCTCATCTTTGTTGTTATATTTATTACAATGTTTCAGCCGTTGCATGCTCTGGCCTTCTTCAGGTGGTTGGAATGTTGAACTGAACCCTTTATTTTGCTCACTGGGATAGACTGTTCTAGTTCTATATACCATGTTTAATGGATGTCAGTTACCAGTTATCTCCTCTTAATTCCCTTCTCCAAGTTCTTCACTGCCTTAACCAGGTACTGAACTCACACTCTTTGTGTCCTGTCACTTAAGATAAGGCTTCAAGAACACCAGAAAGCTGTAACATGAGGGGAAGTGGAAAAATTGGGTGTAGCTGACCACATATGGAGAGAAAAGTGAGATCACCACCCTCTGTGGGATCAGGTTGAGATTATAGACGAAGAACACCATTGGAAAATTTGTAAACTTAAGGAATCAGCACATATGCTAGGCCACAAAAATCTTCTGCGCCGACCAAGCATAGAAATGAATACAATATGGGAACCAGTAATAAAGAGTGCCAGAGAAAAGTGATAATAACAACAAAAATTGCAATATGAGCGCTGGTAAAAACACGAAATGATAACAGCAAAAATTGCAATATGAGCACTGGTAAAAAAATGATGCTGAAGCCATTAGATTTATAATACCCAGAAATTCATACCCAGATGTCCTCAAGGACACATGGCACAGTGGATAAAGGCGTTGGTTAGTGATAGGACCCAAAGAGTGTGAGTTCAATACCTGGTTAAGGCAGTGGAGAACTTGAAGAGGAGAATTAACTGATGTGAAACTAGAAGCAGTGAGTGAAATAAAGGGTTCAGTTTGACATTCCAACCACCTGAAGAACACTGGAGCGTACAGCGGATGAAACATTGTAATAAATATGGCAACAAATGTAAATTTTGGCACTCATTTGATATTTTCTACAAATTAACCTTTGATAAGTGAAAAAAAACAGTTGAAATCATTCAGTAGGTTTGGATTTGAAAGGGTTAATACAAAACTAATGATTTCTGAAAAGTGAACAATGTTTCATTTGCGTTCATAGAAATATCATTTTTGATTGAATATAAGGTGCTTCCCCTATTGATATTTAATATGACAGTATTATGAAGTTAGACCAGGTACAATTACAGTCTCCAGTGTCAATATAAACATCATGAGATATCATTATATACTGCAGTTTCAATTATAAGATCCAGGAGATTTTTTTTTAATATCACTCTTAATGTTGAAAAAAAAGACATTTAGGCCTTGTATTTGGTGACCATTTTGCAAAAAAATATTAATTTTAAAATTCTTGAATATGTGAGAAAATATTTAAATATGTTAGTTTTGAAAGAAAGATGTTTTGTTGGTTTTGACAGCTTGAAAAATCTTATTTCCTTCAAAATGCTGTTATCTTGACTGAAAGCACATGATACTCTAGTGTGGAGTTTGTCCAAGGCCTCCTAACAATTTTGTGGAAAAGCTTTTCATTTAAAAATCTTCTGTTAAAATTCACTGGCATGAACTCTAAGGAAATCCTGTCATCTAATCAACGATTTGACAATGATGTTGATTGTATGGTGAACTTTCCAATATGTTTGTCATTTCCTCTTGAATATCAGCCAGATTGTGGTTTGTCCTCAAATGACATTTCAGTGTATTTGAAATGCAAATAGCATCTCTACACTCTTGTTTGGACAAAAGCTTCTTTCTTAAAAGTTTCAGCAGCTGTTTCCCCACCTCCTCAAAAAGAAACTTTTTAGAAGAAAAAATATTTTCTATAAATATTTTCATGGTAATCATCCTGATGGACTTTTCTCTTTGATATCTAGACTTTATAAATTCAAGTACTGTACTAGATTGGCAGCATTTTTATAGCTGAATCAGTTAGATGTAGCTAAAGGGTTTCTTCTTTCACATTTCTCATATGTGAACCTTTCTTCCAGCTTCTTGCTTTCCAGTCAACTTTGATCTTCAAAAATTTAAATATAATGTCAATTGTTATTGTCTGTCTTCTTAATTCCTGTTCTTTTATTGTTCTCTCTCCTTAATAATGTTTTCCTTTACTTATATTCTCACACACTCTATAACCCCTTGTATCTTAGCGGCTTTATTGCCTTGCTTGGAGTGAAATATAAAAAAAAAAATCTGTTTCAGGATAGTGTCCACTCATAATACTTAATGACACAATGTACAAATACATCCAGAGTAGTGTAAGAGATATCGGCATGGAAAATAGTTCAAATTTCTGCTGTAGCTGCTGTCATTTCATTCTCACTACTGCTGCAGTGTGAAGGCATGAATCCACTTCTTTGTGTGTCCTGTCCCATCATCAAGTTAAGACAGGTTGATTTTTCACCTCTTTTGAAAAATCATCATTTCACTCAGTGTACAAGTTGGAATTTGATGTGATAAGTAGTGATACCAAAAATTACATCCATAGGTTTTACCAATTTTTGAGCATTTATTTTTAAAGATTATCTAAAAAATGTACAGAAATACATAATTTCTGTGGGTTTTAAAGTTGTTATTAATGAATGGAAAATATATTCAAACCAGAATTATGAATCATCACTAGCAAAATATGCATTTTTTTTTAACTGTATTTGATAAGTAAAAAAGTGTAAAAAAAGTTTACAAAAATGGTTACTCAATGAATAATATTTGTTAGATCATAACTAAAATATATATATATATATAAGTGTATATAACACCATAATACTGTTGGGCATAAATTATAAGACAAAATGTTTTAAATTTACATTGTTGATTGAAAATCACACTAAAACTACTGGACTCTATAACATATTACATCATAATATAGCTAAATTGTTCAGTATAATTTCCTTTTGAAGTAAATGAAGATCTATGATTTAGTAATAATGTGCTTGTTCATATACAATTTGTAAAGCTTCATTAAATTATACATTTTATAAGGCTGTGCTGTAAGGCTTTCACTGATCACTGGAATTAAATTCCAATGCTATAATTTTAAACCTAAACTTAATGTTTAAACTTGTTTCCTCAAAAAATGGTAACGATTTGAAAACAAAAGAAATTTGTATCTTTTTTTACCATAATGAAACTTCAACTTTCAAACTGAGTGCAATACCAGAGTTCCCAAATAGACCTGCCCTCTTGTCAGGTGTCTTAACTAAAAATGTCTCTCCGTCAGCATGCTATGATAATTCATGGAAAAAAGAATGAGCTCTTAGTAACAGTAAAAATATCTTTTATGTATGATCAGCTTTGACAAGGACTAGTCAATATATATACATGTATATTTCCTATTACTAATTATAATAATATTTAGTCAGTACACATGTTTGATTTCCTATCCATGTCTGTTTATTTTCTTAAAAAGTGAAAGATAAAAATAAAAAAACAGGAATTGAAACTCAAACATGTGTATACACAAAAATAACATTTATAGTAATAAGACAGCATTGAACTAAAAAATCCATTTAATATCTCTCTCTCTCTTTCTCTCTCTCTCTCTCTCTATATATATATATATATATTTTTTTTTTTTTTTCATCATCTTCTATGTGACATGTCTCTTCAGGTCATTGGTGATTATGGTTCTCCACAACTTCCTGTCTTTTGTAGCTCTTAATAACTTTTGTCTTTTTATTATCTTTCCTAAATTTTGTTCTGTCATCTATTTACTCAAGTTCACTAGGTAGCATCTGTCTATATTTCTGAGATTACCTATTGTAACTATTTATGCTAATTACATTAAATAAATATCACCTGAAGAAGGCCGGAATTTAGAACTGCTGCAATGTTATGAAAATGAGGACAATGGTTAAAACAATGTAAATAGTGTATATATATATATATATATATATATATATATATATATATATATACACACAATTTTCATATCTTCATCTTCTATGCCTAAACTTGCTATTGCATTGTCATCAACTTGGTTTTTTTTCCTTGATTTGAATTCTTAAGCGTTTCGAGCTTCTTTGCACTGTTTTACTCAAATTAAGGAATGACCAAGACTGGCAACTGCTAGTTGAAATATTTCCATAAAAATAAATCATTTGTTGGAACTACAAGTTTTTCTTTTAATTATGCAACTACCAACGGATACAAGCATCCAAACTTT